>PXIH01S0036530.1:0-10509 GCA_003024985.2 Euperipatoides rowelli
TGGAAATTTGAATTATGATCACATACCTCAATAATGATCACATACCTGAATGCCACATACTTCAATAATGTCCGCATACCTCAATAACACATACCTCAATATTGAACACACACATCTAAATAATGACCACAACCACATAGCCTACCTTAATAATGACTACGTACCTCAATAATGACTACATACCTCAATAATGATCACATCCCTCATAATGACCACATACCTCAATAATGACCACATCCCTCAATAATGATCGCTACCCTCAATAATGTCCACATACCTCAATAATGACCACATCCCTCAATAATGTCCACATACCTCAATAATGATCACATATTAAATAATGTCCACATATCTCAATAATGTCCACATACCTCAATAATGACCACATACCTCAACTGTCCACAAACCCCAATAATGACCACATACTTCAATAATAACCACATACCCCAATAATAACCACATACTTCAATAATGACCATACCTCAATAATGACCACATAACTCAATAATGACCATATCTCAATAATTACCACATACCTCAATAATGACCACAAACCTCAATTATGACCACATACCTCAATTATGACCACATACCACAATAATTACCACATACCTTAATAATGTCCACATACTTCAATAATGGTCACAAACCTGAATGCCACACACCTAAATAATGACTACATACCTCAATAATGAACACATACCTCAATAATGAACACATACTTCAATAATGTCCACATACCTCAATAATGACCATACCTCAATAATGAACACACATCTAATTATGCCCAAATACCTCAATATTGTCCAACTACCTCAATAATGACCACAACCACATAGCCTACCTTAATAATGACCATATACCTTAATAATGACCACATACCTTAATAATGTCCACATACCTCAATAATGGTCACATACCTGAATGCCACACACCTCAATAATGACTACATACCTCAATAATGAACACATAATTCAATAATGTCCACATACCTCAATAATGATCACATACCTCAATAATGAACACACATCTAAATAATGTCCACATACCTCAATATTTTCCACCTACCTCAATAATGACCACAACCACATAGCCTACCTTAATAATGACCACATACCTTAATAATGGTCACATACCTCAATAATGATCACATACCTCAATAATGGCAATATATAAATTTATTGCTTCTTGGTGATGTAAATGAGCCGTTGTCATCGTTTGTTCACAATGAATATATTATACTGAACAACCCAACATGCAGGGCGGACCACAGGGGGAGTGACGTGGATGCAAGTCACTGGGCCTTAGGCTGTACATGGGGCCCCAGAAAAAGGGGAAAAAATAAGAAATAAAAAAAAAGTAAAAATGAAAAATAAAATTAAAATTTTTAATGAAATTGATTAAAATTTCTTTCATTTTATAAACTTTACCTGAAATGTCCATATTAAGCACCAAACTGACCAATTTTTCTAAACAAACAATGAGCAAAAAGTCATACATTCTGATTTATTAAAATAATACTATGAGATGCATGTGACAATAAAAATTGTAATTCAATTAGGAACATATTAGATAAAAATGAAAAAAAAAATAAATAAAATAACATTAAGATTGTGAAATATTTATTAAATATATCAGCCTAGGAAATGCTGAATTCATATCTTTTAGTTTTTATAATTTTTTATGACAGTAGTTGGCTCTTCTTGTTTTGTATCCAGAGAGCTGAAATAAAATGCAGTAAATGAAAATTAAATTTATAAAATAAAAATAAATAATTTCATTATTACAAAAATATTTATAAAAAGTTGTATTCTTAATACAACTTTTTATTGAATGTTATTTAAATGATTTTAAATTTCAATATTTTTAAAGAATTAGCAGAGCTCATTTTAAGGATTTAGAAGCCTTAAAAAACTAACAACTTCCCTGGATGGAGCCCCTGAACCCAATTGGGGGGGGACTTTTAGCAGCCCCAGCAGTAACATTCAGACAGAACTATAAGTAGCCTCCCCCTTACACAACAACACTACCAGCTGACACTGCCTCAGATCTACTTTTTGCTAGGGGAAGGGGCTATTTTAATCAAATGTGCTGAGGGGAGGGCTTTTTAATCCTGTCCGACACTGCTGCTAGTAAGTATTTTTAATTAGGGTTATAAAAGTAAACCAATAACTAAAAATTCATGCAACCTATAAACATTTAATTTTACTTGATAAGTATCAGTAAAATCTTAGTATTTTAGTATTAACCTACGGAATGCAGCCTAAAAATGATGATGATAAAAATAATAATTTAATATTTAAAAAAAAAATTAAATAATAACAATTTATCTTTATTATTTCCCATGAATTAAACTACGGTAGTTAGAGTAATTAGGGTTCAGAGTAGGATAAAAATTAGGAATGTAAAAAAAAAAATATCCTTGTACGATAGGGTTACTTTCAAAATAACAAAATAGTGGCGGGCAGATAACAGGAAAGATTCCAATAGGGCACTATACTTTTAATTAAACAATAATACAGCATAATTCCGTTAATCATCGCAAAAGCATTTAGCTCAAATTGTTTATTTTTAAAAGAACGCTTTAGGCCTATATCCTTGATAAATGAAGTTCTGTGACAGGCGCTGTGTTAATTTTTCATATTAAGAACTTTTGAATAATGTTTTGCGGAAGATTTTGCTCAAACTATTAGAAAACGTCGCTCTCTCTGCAAATGAGGATCAAGCCAGAGTTTGTGGAACGAATCAGCGGCATTTCCTTATTTTGAGAAACAAATTTTAAGAGGTTTATTCGGAGTAGGCTATGTTTAAAGGGCCATTACATTGTTAATTTAAAATTAAATGTCACTGTAAATGATGATCAAGGATTTGTTAAACGAATCGGCGCCATTTCCTTATTTGAAAAACGAATTTTAAGAGGTTCAGTAGGAGTAACGTTAAAGGACCATTATCTTGTTAATTGTCACCATATAAGGATGGATGTTGGCCCTGTTTACGTTTTTCTACTATTGAATTGCACCTCCCTTAATATTATGTTTATAATAATGTCACCAGATGGCATTCTAAGTCGTCTCGTCAAAACATTCCCACACATTATCATGCGCAAACTACACTATATGCTTAGCTTATACTAGTTTTTTGTGTTTAATACTATTTTTGTGGTTGTCAGTTTAAATAATTGACAGTATTAAAAAAATAAACATATCAGCATGGAAAAAAAAAGTCCTTAAATATCACAAACATTTAATTATACAAATACGGAATAAGCTACCTGACGAGTGCTTTCACACACACACACACAAATTGGAGATAATTATTTTTCGCTGATGCTTATTTCTTCTAACCATCTCGATTGGAAAAGACACGCCTTTAAAATAATCATGCGTTAGCGGGAGTCTTATGAATGTTATTAAATCATTTTAACGTATTAACTTCTATTATCATTTTGTACTGTATGTTCCGCTGCACTACACAAAAGATGCAATGTGCATTATTTTTGCAATACTATATTCAATAGTATAACAAATCGCACAACCAGAATATCTGCTTAATTATTATTATCATACAGTAGGTTTATTCAATTCAATATACAACAAAACAATCCACCTCACATTTAAAGTTTTACACAATAGAAAAAATAAAACAAAAGCGCATTTATTATTCCACCACTCTTGATTGAAGCCATGAGCTTGTTTTGAAACATAAAAAGGGCGGTGGAGGGGCCTAAGAAAAAGCACAAATTAAACCTAACACAATTAAAAAAAAATTGAAAACTTTATTTAACTCACAATTTTTTTTTATTTTACTATTTTTTAACTAAAAAGAATACCAAGGACATTTTAAATCAAAGTTTGAAGAGACTAGAGCCAAATTCTTCCGTCAACCTACTTCTAAGTTCTAACTTTGAAGTCTTTTCAATTGCGCCCTCTTGTGAACACCGCTCCCTTCATATTATTGTCTTTCCGATGTAGTTCAGAAATGGCGGATGATATACAGGAGACCCGGTCTGGCAATGCTCTACAAAAGAGAGCAGAACAATTAAAACGGTGGAAAGAATCGGAAACAAACAAAGAGCCACCTGATTTAAAAAATAAAAACAGAAGAGTGAATTTTAGTCAGGGATGTGTATTCTTAGCAGCATGTGCGAGTGGGGATAAGGAAGAAGTTAAACGGTTATTGGCTAACGGAGCTGATATAAATACGGCAAATGTCGATGGACTAACAGCTTTACATCAGGTAAGAAGAGCATTTTATATGCCGTCAATACTTCCCTTCTTTTGACATTTTTTAATAGATTTCCTATTACTGTTTTTCCGAAAGGAAATGCAACGAAATGCACTGGCATTATTTTAGAATTCAATATGGCGCCAGTATATGTAAGCTATCGAACCTTATTTATTTAGGTTTAGCTTAGAAGTTTATATCCAATAAATGTACATAAAGTATTTGACATCTTAAGCAATAAATGAAGGTTAAGCCTACTTGATCTATCAAAAATATCAAACAGTTTAATAAAAATCTGCACAGATATTTACATCCTATAGATCAAATTTTCTTACTCGCATTTCTGTAGAGATTTTATGCCACAAGGAAAAGTGCTGTAAACAATTAACTTTAATTATCTATTATGCATAAACTTGTATTATTCCCAAAAAGTATTTTATGCACTTAAAAGTAATTTTAGTTTATACTGCACAAAAGTTAATATATGCTTATCAATAATAATAACGTTTAAAAGGTCTAGCTAGGCTTTCTACATCATGTTTACATTTAGGCTTTATTTATTTATTTTTTGTTTATTATTGCAAAATTTGTTCTGGTGCCCTCAATTATCAATACGGTATTACATAAAAAAAATTTATTAGGCTGTTGAATATTTGTTATAAGATAATATCGTAATTAACTACCGTTTCCAAATAATTTTAGCTAAAAGATTTAAAAAAAACAAAAACGTTGGGTGTTTTCTACTTTTCAGGGTTGTCTTCCTTGAAAACAATATTTTGTTGACCACTAGGCTTAATGTGATTACGCTACTTTAAAGTTGATTAAAAAAAGTCATAGATATATGACCAAGTCTTATATTTACTGTATAATCATTGCTTGAACACAGTAGTTTTTGTGGAGGGAAAGAGATGAGGGGAAATACTCAAGATTGTGATTTCAAAAATTTTTCCATCTTATTTAAATAAACAGCATAGTACTGTATTTTATTTGGACTACATCATATTTATTTATTTAAAAAATATTGTTATGTTAAATAATATATGTACTTTTCTATAGAAACAGTAGTGTTATTCTTTATCTTTAATGACAAAATTTTTTACCTTTACTCTGGTTTTATCTTAAAAAGTTTTTAAACTTAATATATTGTGCATTGCAAATGGAAGACCATCACAAATTTAACACCCATATGATGTAAAGTTATAAACTATTTTTTTTAGCCATTGCTAGCAAAACGAACCTTGAGAGTATATAGAAATGCCCCAAATAGGGAGAATGTGTATACCCCACCTCCCTTTTGCTTTGTGGAAAGTTAAATACAGATATAGCCCATTTTATGGACACTCACAAATACAGACATGGATAGACAGTAATATACATTGCTCCATTTTAAGCATATTTCCACTTTACATACAATACCTGCTCCGGTCCTAGTGTGTATATAAAATTAGGGTATGCCTGTAATACTCCTAAAATATAGGTGCACTGAATGGTTTTGGATTTAAAAGGTCAAACATAAAATTTAGTCTTCAATTGCAACTTAAAGTTATTTAGTGAAATTGTATGTAACCCTTTGTAACATTTTCGAGCATTATTTTATTTTTCAAATATTTAAGACAGGCTTATATACACTATAGTAGGCTATTAAATTCAAACAGTATGGACAATTACTGCTGTCAATGAAAAAAATACAAACATTAAACTAACTCCTTAAATTCCACAGGGATGATGGGGGATCCCTTTTAGGTTCTTCTATTAAAAAGGAATACATAGAACATTTTGCAATAAATATTTAAATAACCAGGCCTGATGAGAGAGGGGGGGGGGCAGCAGGGGCAATATTACCCGTACCCTTAAGTCCCACCAGTGAAAAAATCATCCACACAACCCCACAAAAAAAAAGCTTATCAATTTTCACGAATAATAGTCCCGTAAAAAATTTTGGCCCGTCACTTTTTCAAAATGGCAAGTCCTACAATTTTGTTTCACTCCCTGCACCCACCCTTAACTAAATTCCTCCCAATTTTCCCCAGAATTTAGGGTTGTCAGATCTGTTGTTTTTTTTTTTTTTTTTGAGAAGATTTTCACAAAAAACAAAATGTTACAACATACAAATGATATTTTTTTAGTTTATTACCAGTTTTAACTTGTTGACTTTAGACATTTAATATTATGAAATATCTTTACAGGATTAATAACAATATACCGTAGGTCACTTACTGTATGTTTCTGCATAATAAAACCATTAGTATCTGGAAACAAAGTGTTGCTGACATCACTCATATTTAACAAATTATTTGGCAGCCTGATGTAATTTTATAGATCTAGCCTACTGCTTTTACAATAGGCTATACTTTTTTTTTTGTGTAAAAAAAAAACCCGTACAGTCTCAAATTACGGAAGACATATTTTGACGTAAAAAAAAACATAAGGATACAGAAAATAATGTCCAATCTGGCAGCCCAACCAGAATCATGCGCATTTCCCCAGCATTAGGTACTAACTACTGAGATTACTAAAAACCTGTCAAAATTATGCTGACTAATAAAAGACTTTAGCCTATTTATTAAAAATATCCACTAAATAGAACAGTCAAACACAATTAAATACTTTGTATTTGTTGTTTTTTTAAGCAGAAATAATTTTAACTTTGATGTAGCTTAAGTCTAAAATTTGTATAATTTATATTCCAATATTTTAAGAATCTTACGGTATTATTCTATTGTAAAAACTTATACAAAATGGTAGGAACAATTAAAAAACTTTATAATAAAAATTTTAAGAGACCTCAATTTGTTGCCAAATCATGCACAGACCAAATTGAAGTTTTAATCATTAATTTGACGCTATCATACAGACAGAAAATGAAAATTATATATATTGGCACAAAAAACAATATAAGCCTATATTAAAATTATAATTTTTAATTGGTCCAAATATAGCGTTACGGCCTACAGCTACAAATATATAAGCCCTCTTCACTATACGATGGAACTATCATGGAAGATATTTTGGCTAAGCTGGTCAACTCTGCTTAAACACTGTCATGGTAAACAAGGAATAATACCGCAACACTTATTACGGAGAAAAGTTATATTTATTAAAATCCACTTTATGAACAAATGTAGCTTACTTCGGATTTCTCTTACACAGGTTTTTTAAAATGAACTACAGGCTTTTATAAGATGATTAATTCAATTCAAATAATTGCTTAACTGCATGTGTATGTTGACTTTTATCCCAAGGCATCCAGGCACACACAAAATACAAATTCATGAATAATTTACATGTTCATTCCGTCATTAGCAATTCATTCATCCATCTATAACTTCACAGCCTACAGATCTGCGATCATAACTTTATTATTATTAGTAAAGCTGGGATTACAGTTACAAATGAATGAATGAAAAATGCAGTTTATACCTCGAATCAAACAAATAAAAGGATCACTATACAATATAAAATGTTTTTTTAAAATAATAATACATGTGACTACAAAGATAAGTTGTTTTAAATGGTTTAACACATTGTTTTCCATGACTGGATAATCCAACATTCTTTTAAAAGAGTACGCTTATGAGTAAGGCTTAAGCTGAAAGTTCATTTACATTTGAAATTCAGAAACGCCATTTTGCACAGTACCATAACTTTCATTTAAGTTTTTTTTTTTTTAATTGTAGCGACACTTGCACTGTAGCTCACTGATGATAGACATTGAACCCTTTTTTTGCATCCACTGAAAATGCATTGGATAAACTGCAGAGACAAAATTTACTCAGGTCTAAGCGAGAAAAACATTTTTTAATCCCCACGTTAAATTGCAGAATCAAATGGTAAAAAAAAATGTAATTCTATTAATTCATAATTATTCCACTTGAGGGCACTACTGATGTAAATCAATATTATAGGCTATAGCCTACAGTAGGTTAAAGATCTTTTAACTGTTTGACTACAGAATTAAAGGAAAAAGAAATCACAGTTTTATGGCCTTAAATTAATCACTTCACAAATTCAGTTTGTACAAATCTTGTAAGAGCTGGCAGAGAAAAAAAAATTATAAGATGCACAGCCTACTACAGACATACATTTTGCTCTCATTCATGAGAATTAAAACTGATTGATGTTGTCATATTCTTTATAATTTACTTCTACAAGGTCAGAAAACGAGAAGAAAAAAACAGCTTTCTTTTGTACTTAAAAGTGAGATTAATTGCTACCACGATGATTGATTACCTGTATATTAAGTAACACTGAGAAACGAGGTACAAGTGTGAGCAATAGGCCTAAACAGTTAACTGATTCAGTCATTCTCCAATAGTAGAAAATATTTTTATTATAGCAATGGTGTAAAAAGAGTTTAAATTGTTCTTTTATTTTTTTTCTATAAAAATCCTAAATCCTGCATGTCTGGATCAAGCTGGATTGACAAGAATATTAAATGTTCTTGCCGAGAAGTTAAGTTTGTAATGTGTTCAAATTAATATAACTAATGGATGCTTAGGGAAGCATTATAAACAGAGATTTACAATGTGAGAAACATAAAGGTATTTGTGATTTTAAATATTTTAGGATTCATTGAACATAGACAGGGACTGAATACAATGCGGATCAGGAATGACTAGTATAATTTGATGGCATGTCGGCCTTTGATTAGGCAGGGGTAATGCTAATAGGCAAGTTATGACAAAATGAAAGGTATGAACATATGATAGCCTACTGTAAATATAAAATAAATTATGTTTGTAACTATGGAAGATAGTTGTGCAATGGTATTGGGAATATAGTGATATCTGGATGATTCATATAATGGCCAGGTAGCTACAGTCACAATGCTGATTTTAAAAGACACGGATGCAGTGGATAATGTTAAGTTGGATGTTGTGATTGAAGTTTGAGGTAAAGCAAAAGAGATTGTTGATTGTCATAATTGATTTGGAGAAATGAGAGATGGACAGAAGAGGTGTAGGGGAAATAATAGTTGGGATTGGAATGGAAATGGTAGCTCAAGGTCCTAGCTTGTCGGAAGTGGGCGTGGTTGTGGTACTTTGGCAAAAATCGGATAAATTTAAAATTGAAAAAGGTTCCAAGTCGATGGCACATGTAAATGACATAATATACAGCTCATATTTCCTAGAATTTGTTACTGAACAAATTCCCATTGAAAAAAAAAAAATTGGCACTATCTTGGTTTTTTTTTAATTACCCAAAATGCTTTGGAAATGGCCATGAAGCAGTCTGGATACTATCCTCTAACTAACATTTCCGAAGTTTAGCAAACTTTGGAAATCACATCTATGCAAATGAGTCGCACAGCTCTTCAGAAAAAAAAAACTTTGGAACATGCAAATTATGGGATATCACACTCAGGAATATTTGGAAATATTCGGCAATTTCATATGTGGTAGCCTACACATCAAAATTATGCTAATTTATGCAAATGAAAAACATCCCTCACCGAAACAGAAGAATATTCCAGAAGATAAGTGGTAAACAAATCAAATCTAGCAATGCATTGTGGGTGCTCGAATTTGATTGGTCTGTAAGCCAGATATATGGCCTTTAATGCCTACTGTTACCACACCTTTTTAACCCTTTCACTCATGAATGATTTTTTTTTCATGATTGTAAATTGCCTAGTTATCACTGACAGGATAATAAATTGCACACATTCTACAAATGTCATAAGAACTGGCAGGGGCAAACCATTAGGGTGCATTGAATACTGGCCATTTTACCATTCCTCCTTTCTCCTAAGAGATCCCATGAAGGTAGGTGTTTTTTGAAATCTAGTTCATGCGTCTACTCATTGTTACATATTTAATCTTGGGATGTTTTTGAAGGAAATAAATATTGTGCATTAATGTTATGCCTTTTTCAAAATTGTATAATTTTGACAATGAAATGATGATCCTATTTTCATCCTTCAACAAGATCCTATGAAAATTAATTATATTTCAAGATTTGTATTTAAGACCAGTCTGTAAAAAAAAACTGTGGGATGTTTAAGGATGAAGTAAAAAAAATCATTGGTCTGAGTTGCTGTGAAGGAGCCATCTTTAAATGGGTGTGGTCAAAGAATTTTTTTCAATTTTTTTTTGGACATCAATTCATTATGTGACTACTTAAATTTTTTTGGGAAGCTTACATGAGAAAAAAAATTGGCTAATAATATTAATGTGGATAGTAAGTCATTTTTCTCATATGTTAGAAGTAAGCATAGGGTTAAAGAACAAATAGGGCCTTTAAAGATTAAGGATAGTGAATTTATTATTGAAGATTTGGATGTGG
>PXIH01S0036537.1:1658-12576 GCA_003024985.2 Euperipatoides rowelli
TTTTTTGCTAGAAAAGTAATTCTTTAATTTTAACTGCAGAATATTTATATTCTTCCTGTAAAACAAATTTTCACTTCAGATTGCATCCTTTTCTATTTTGTCAATCGTAATTTTAAAGTCCAGCCAGTCAGTGTCCTAAGATAATTTGAGATTTAATAGTACCATTAATCTAATCCCCAATTAAAGATTAATTATTAATATTGTGAGCCATGTTTATGTGAAGTAACTAGGTCAGAAATGCGCTATTAAAAAAGAATACTAACCAATCAAATGAAAGATATGGACATTTACTAGTAGATATTTGAGAACTGCATGCAATATTTACCTCAAATGGTAATTTATGGGCTATAATAAGGTCAATATTTTGCCTCAATTCTACAAGTCGCGTGTTTTTACTCATGAATTATGCATACCGTATTCCTTTTATGGCTTTTGCAAATGATCAAGAATAATTGAAAAAGCCAAGACAAACTTTACAAATATATTGAGGAAAAATAAAATCAATGATTTTGAAATATTTAAAGGTCATTACTAAAAAAAAACTTTGCAAGCAAGAAATTAAAATAGAATACATATTGTTAATATTAAACTAGAATTTTGCAAGTTCTTTTTAAAATTTCAAAATTAAAATAACTTAAAGATAAAATGTATATAGGATGTCTGTGTGTCCATTATGTTGTTACTAAAACTGTTTAATTTTAGATTAAAATAGTTTCCGTTCATCAACAGTTAAAAAAAAAAAATCTTACCATTTATATGATGCTTTATAAATTATTTAAAAACTAGCCAAAAATTCAATCTAAGTTGAAATACAACTGGTTCTTGTTATCTATATCTATCCCCTAACCCCTTCCCCTAATAGCAACTCCCCTAACCCCTCCTGCCTCTGCCCAGTTATTGGGGATGGTATGCATTTGTAGCCCCCGAAGGCTTAAGTAATTTTGATAATTTTATTTAACGAATATATAGAGTTTATACTCACCTTCAATGTGGTATATTGGAGAACACTTCGTTGTCTACAGTCCGTGCTCATTTTAGCAAAAAACAGCCTCGGAAATATTCGCTTACATGTTTTTCTCGCCATTTCTGTTAAATACCCCNTGGTGAGTTTTACTATAAATGCTAAAGGGACTAATTTTACAATCTTACAAGTCTGCATCATAACGAGGTTCTGAGTTTTTTTTTTTTGTCTAAAACAAACTATATTTTAGCGATTTCAGATTGGAGTTGTTTTCTTCTTGGATGAAGGGTGAATTTGTGGGGTTTTGGGTGGCTACCTCAATTTATTTCAGACACCCAAAAATCCACCCTTCATTCAAAAAAAAAAGTAACTGTCACGTTTATAGTAAAACTCACCAGGTGGTATTTAACAATAATGGCGATATAAACATGTAAGCGATGATTTCCAAGGCTGTATTTTGCTAAAACGAGCGTGAACCGTAGACAACGAAGTGTTCTCCAATATGCCAGAATTAAGGTGAGTGTATACTCTATATATTCGTTAAATAAAAATATCAAAATTGCTTAAGCCTTCTAGACTACAAATGCGTACCAGTCCCCATTTATTTATGGAGGATTTCATCAAGAATAATTGCAATATGATTTGAAGAGAAGAAAATAAATCTACTATTTATACTGTGCAATGCTCCAATCAGCCTGTTTCTATAGGCGCTTATTAGCTCGAGCTAAGCTAGATCGATCCCATTCAGTCCACTTTTCCCTAATTCCTGTTTGTGTTTCCATGGTCAAATTAGAGCTAACTGGACTAACCTATCAATAGGTGCAATATAAAGCAAGTGGACTAACCAATTAAATAGGCACAACCAAAAACTATTTCTTACAATTTTAAATATTTATTTATTAAATTAAAATATTATCATTAGGAATATTATTATTGTTTATGACTGAAAAATGTTTGAATTTTTAATATATAAGTTGTAAAAACAAATATATTAAATAAGTCACATTATTATATTGTATACCTTTTTTTATTTTTCAAATATTTTTATTGGTTCTTAAACGTTTTTTTTTTTTTTTACTTCTATTATTTATTAAATTTTAACTAATATACAGCTGAATATTTGCCAGTATACTAGAATGTTTGTAAGGTGAACAAAATTGCTTGTATAGCCTTCTTAAATTTATTGGGAAAAAAAAAAAAAGATAAATGTCACCGTTTGCCGAAAAATCACCTGTTACCCCAAGCATCTCTCTTTTTTTTTTAATTTCCAGAAATAATCCATCCTTCACTCACTTGGAAATGTTTTTCCAGAATAGTTAATAGTTTCACTATTTAGATAATCTCTGAAACTCTTTTCAAAAGACGAAATAGTTTAGCATTTCTCAACATACAGTATAATTTTAGCACGGTGACTATAATAGTTGATCAATTTCAAACATTGTGTGAGTTTGTGCTTGTTAACCTAAATAATTAAACTTCTGGAAATTTATTTATGCTTCGTAGCTTTGTCAATATGGCGAAGGAAAGATTTCGGACAGAAATAGAAAGTCAACAACGCGTTACAACTTGTGCTGTGCAACGAGTTAGAATAAGAATACAAAATAAAAAAAAGTGACAATAATTCCATTGCATGCTACTGTATCTCTACTATTTTTAAAGACGTGCGCTATCACGAGTGAGATCTTCCAATTGAAAGCTACTGTATGTGTTTTAAAAATATTATCGGGCGACATAGCAACATACTTTATTTTTATTTCCAAATAATCATTCTTCACTCATTGAAAAGTGGTTAACAGAATGGATTACATAAAATATAAATAAAAAACAACATATAAATAAAATATTAAAAAAAAACAAATGTAAATAAAGTAACTATAGTATATAAATTGTAAATACAGTAGATGACTTGTGGTAGCTTAGCTTTTAACCAATAACAGCAATGGCAACAGCTGTCTAGCTCGCTTAATACCCTTGGGATTCCTCTAGTCCACAACATTTAAGCGAGCTGACTTAGTCCACATTTGAGATCGAGCTAGGAAAAAAAATCTGTTTCCATGATACAATTATCCGAGTCCACTGGGATCAAGCCGACTGGGATCGAGCTATAAGCACCCATGGAAACAGGCTGAATGGCATATAGCAATGAAGAAGAAATTTAACAATTGTACAAATCAGCTAGAAGACATGTTCAAAGAAATAAATTTAATGATCTGGTAATTATAACCAGTGGTTTAAATGCTAAAGTGAGGCTAGATAGAGGCAGAAGTACTGTCGGCTCTTGGGGATTAGGAAAAAGAAATGATAGAAGCAACCTACTTACTAATTTGTGTAACAGCCAAGAATTATGGATTGCAAATGCCTAGACTGAACGAAAAAGTAGTAGCAGACATACTTGCACTTCACAAAATGGAATGATGAAGAACCAAATAGAATTCATCATAACTTCCAAAAGACATAAAATCAATGTTAAAAATTGCAAACCCATGCCAGGAGCTGACTGTGGATCAGACCACAACCCTGTAGTCTGCATATTAGAGATCAATTTAAAATGGATGGGTGAAGTACTCAATAATGATACATAAGTTGTTCTGTTAATGAAAAACTAAGAGAAAATTTTAATAAAGTTAGTTGCACAAGGCAAGGTAATCTTAATGAAAAGTGGAACAAAGTTATGGAAGACATAATTCATCAAACAGCAAAAGAGGAAATAAGATTTCAAAAGAAAAAAAAGGCAAAAGTACATGGATTACTAAAGATACTTTAAAACTTATGGATGAAAGAAGGGAGGTGAGACAAAATATAGGGATATATATAAATTATTAAATTCCATAATTAGAAAAAGATGCAGGATAGAAAAACAAAAATGGCTTGAAGATAGATGTATAGAAATTGAGAAGCTGAATAAAGGACATAACTCATGCAGACTACCCAGAATGGTAAAATAATTGCAACAAGGTGGAACAAAAATAACAGATGAATCAAGCCTAAAGATGGCAGATTGTGGAAAGATGGTAGCAATATGATAAGGAACGTAATGAAAAAGGAGAAACTATGGAAGAATGGAAACATTCAGATGGTAATGAAGGACTGGAAATTTTGAAAAAGATAAGGCCAGTAAAAGCAAATGGGATTGGTAACATCCAATAATTTCTGAAGATGGATGACGATATACTAGAAATTATCACACACCTAATGAATGATAAATATATGTCTGGTGAAATTCCAAATAATTTTAAGAGATCAATAATGATTCCCATACCTAAGGCAAGCGCCACACTGGTAGATATGACAACTAGCGGTGCAGAACGATGATGTTAAAGAACATAGGTTGAAATCGGCGGTGCCACACTCAAAAGCGCGGTAATTTTGCGTTGACCCGCGGTGACCTGCGTTGGTTTTGGGGGGAATATTAATAGAGATAGTTTTAAAAATTTGAGTGTCAACTCACGGTGAAACCACGTCCACCATTTTATACAACAAAAGTCACTAGTTTAAAAACTACCGCGAGGTAGCTCGCATTGAGTGTGATACCTGTTTTATTTTTCACCGAATTTCATCGTGAGGAGTCAACGGGCGGCAACACGAGTAGTCGTATATTCCAGTGTGGCGCCAACCTAAGAAATAATAGTATAGATTGTAGCAACTTTAGAACAATTAGTATCATAACACATGCAGCTAAGAGATTATTAGGTGTTTTAAGAAGAATAAGAAGTAAAATCATGGAAAATATGTAAGATGATCAATATGGTTTCAGACCCAACAAAGAAACTAGAGATGGAATCATGGAATTGAACAACATAGCACAAAAATGTTTAAAGGATTATAAGACACTGTATATAGGATTTGTGGATTTTGAGAAAGCTTTTGACAGAGTTGATCATAAGAAACTGGTAAGTATATTGAAGAATATATGAATTGATGGAAAAGACTTAACAAATATAAGCAACATGTACAAAGGACAAACAGTAGCATTAAGATAAATAATTTCACTGACTGACCTCAGACAAGTATGCTTATGGTCTCAATTATTTTCCAACATATATAGTGAAGAAATCATCAATGAACACTAAATGACATTGATTGGATAAAAACAGGAGTAAAGAACTTCAATAGAATAAGGTTTTCTGATGATATTGTTGTTATCATGGCAAGTAAAGCTCAAAAAATTAATTTAATTGGAGCACAATACATAATGAAAATCAATAAGTTATAGAAAAGGAAAACACACTGGTAGGTGACTGGAAACAAAGGAGACATTAAATGTAAGATCAAAATGGAAGGTTAAGGAATTTAGATATTTTGGCAGCTTGATAACAGAAGAAGGAATAATCACAAAAGAAATCTGAACAAGGACAGGAATGTAAAAAAATCTGGATTTTGTAATCCAAAAGAACTTCTAATAAGAGACGTTATCAAATTTAAAATTGAATGCTATGTTAGACTATGTGAGTTTTGGACTTTAACCAAAGACTAGAAGAATGTTGAAAATAAAATGGACAGATTTGAGCAGAAATGAGGAAGTGTGGCAATGAAGGGAAGGTGATTATAGTCTTTTGGTTGAAGTAATGAAGGGGAAATGGATATGACTGTACTGGGCATATCTTGAGAACATGTACAGGAATTAGACTAGTGACTGCACTTGAGAAATGAAAAGAAAGGTAAAAGAAGAAGAGGAAGACCAAGAAGAGAATGGTTGGATGACCTTAAGGACTGCCCTACATCAGGCAATTATATTAAAAAGAAGAGCTCAAGTTAGAAACCTTTTGTGATCCAGGAATGTGAACCTCAACCTCGGAGAACGCACTTAATGATAATGATGAACAAACAAGGAATTACAGCTAATAACTTTTTTGTCATTACAATGGGTGCCATCAAGGATTATAATAAATTAATTACTCTCCCATCTTCAACCCATTGGATGGTTACAAGCAAGCCAGCATAGGTTACTCATGTGATATTGCTCATGCGATATGACTTACATGACATGCTCTACCAAGTCTGAAACATGTTTTGAAGGTTGTTTTGCTCTCCTGGCAGAAGAGAGAGAACAAACCTGGCAGATCTTATAAAAAAATGACTGATATGTGTGTGTGTGTGTGTGTGTGTGTATAGTGATATAGACTGGAAGGGAGAGGGAGCATTAGAGTGTATTATGAGTGCTAATGTAAACAAAAGCTAAAATGGTTTATTTTTACCTTAAAAGTCATGTTTAATTCATCATTTCTTCATATTTGATTAAATAATTAAGATAATCTCAGTTTATTAGGCCGTTTACAAATAATGAAATACAAGGTCTGACGTCAATACATGTCATCTTGATAGCGCTGTTGTTTTAGGCATTGTATTCTTATACAAGATCTCGGAAATTTGGTCACGCAGACCACATTGAAAATAAAGTTCTTACGGTAAAATATCCCTTAGCAATAATATTAACGGCTCATTCAATTTTACTTTTTTTTTTTTTTTTGGAATTTGAACTCATTGGGTTTAAATGCAAAATAATTAAGTTTCCCAATCAGGAAACAACGTGGGCTATTTATTATAATTCTGAATACATAATATATTAATAATCATTACAAACATTTATACAGAATGAAAAAAAAAACATATTGTATAATACAATTTCAATTTTTCACCGGAAAATGCTACAGAAAATACATTAAAGGTCACATGAAATGCATTTTTTTTTATGATTTCATTTCAAAGAAAATTATTAAAAATTGTTAAAAAAAAAAAAATTCCAAAAAATAAGGGAGCTATTAAAAAAATGCAATTTAAAAGTTAATCCTTTAAGCTCCTTCCCCTTTGAATGGAACTGATAAAAATATCCTGTAGGTAGGGTTGATTGTAATCCATTGATGACATGATTGTATGCAAACAACTGGCTACTACAAGTTACTTCAGCACAATTGTTTGGAGATGGGTAATATATTATATATAGTGCAATAAAACATTCTATAATAAATTTGGTCTTATTTTCCATTTACATATCTTGTCAAAATATTTTTATTTATTACTATATATCTCCAATAAAAAAATTACATTTTGATTTAACGTCTTTATAAATGTTGAAAAATGGGGGAATGCGTAAACTTTGGCCGAATATAGTGAAACTACACCACCATTGTAGGGTAAAAACTGATCTATGCATTGAAAAAAAAAGGCAAATTGTTAGAATTTATATAATATGCTAAAACTGAATGATTTCAGTATTTTTAGCTTAACGCTCTTTGGTTTGATAATATCGGCAGACCAATTACAATTCATAGATTTAAAAAAAAAAATTGTGTCGTAACCTATCACAGTTTTTTTTTTCTTTTTACTACTATCTAAACTATTATTTTTCAGACAAACACATGCCAACCGTATCCTATTATTGTATTATTTAAAAAAATATGTGTGTCTTTGTTAAAATTTAGGATTAGGGGCTTTATTTGATTTCACATTATATAATGTAGGCTACTTCAATTTTGTTCTTTTAATAGACCAAATAATAATATTGGTAAGTAGGCTAAATGAAAATGTATGTTACATAAGAAAGGCCTGAGATGAATAGGTTATGTTAGATTGTTCACTCGACAGAAAGTACTTCATTATTTTTCTAGTATAGCTTTTAATGAAATCGTACGACGCTGTGATTTATTACGTAAGAAAAAATATTATTGTATTTATATTCACCGTATACAAATAATTTTTACTTTTAGTAGCCTACATCAATTTTTTAATGCTTCATACTGATAATTCTATATTTAAATATATTTACTTAATTTATAAATATGATTATATAAAAGTAAATCAACCAGTCTGTGCGTGCCGTATTCATTCAGAAGATGATGATTCGACACTAACGTCCCCAGCCAGGGGAATTGTACAGTTGAAATATCTTTGCCGTCCATAATGAGTTAAATTAAGTCTCTAGTTATTAAAAATAATAAACAGAAAAAATACTTGACAGATCCGTGGATAACGTAGCCTACTGTAGGTTGTTTCTAAATTCTTATCTATGCAATGAAAGATTGCTCATTCCGTGCTAGCGTTTTCATACAATGACATCACAAAATAAACTCAGACCCAATGACTCATTCCTAGTGACCTCTGACCTAAGTAGAAATTTCTTAATTTAATTTATTAATAACGCTTTTATTTTTTGGAATTTTTTTTTTAACCAAGTCGAATTAATTTTTTAAATAATTTTCTTTGAAATGAAATCATAAAAAAAAAATAAAAAAATCATTTTGCATGACCTTTTTAAATCAAACTCACTCCATAAATCTCAATATAAAGATTCTTAAACTCCAGAGCAAGACAGCTCATGACCATGGCTCGTGTTATTCAACATTTTGTAAACTAACTTAACGCAAGTTCATAAGGAAAAACTTGAATGCAAAAAAAAATCATAACTTATTTATTAGAAATGGGATTTACATTAAATTTAATATGCAGAATTGTATTTATCTAATAAACTGTATTATAACTTCAAATTAACTCTAGATCTACGTGTATATGTGTCTCTAATAACCTATGGTACTCGTAAGTTATTATCGTTGTGCTTTTTCTTTGCATTTAACCCCAACCAATGAGTGCAAATAAAAAAAAAAAAATTGAATGAGCCGTTAATATTATTGTTAAGGGGTATTTATTTTTACCGTAAGCTATTGTACTTTATTTTCAATGCGGTCTGCTAGACCAAATTTTCAAGATCTTGTATAAGAGTACACTTCCTAAAACAAGGCCATGTCAGCATGACGTGTCCTGACATCAGGCCTCACGTTTCATTATTTGAAAACTGCTTAATTAGCTGAGATTTCAATTATTTAATCGAATTTGAAGAAAATGATGAATTAAACATCACTTTTAAGGTAAAAATAAAAAAATGTAGCTTTTGTATATGAAAATGGATTCGGCGATCACCTCATGTTAGCATGTTCTCTGACCATTTCTCTACCAAAGTAAAATAAAAATGGGCAATCGATATGATCCTTCTAGAATTTTGTCAAGTCAGAATTTTTATCTAATCTTAAAGCTAAACCTTGGCATATTTTAGCCTTGCTAGATACCATTGATGATATCGTTACCTTGTTCAATAAATTGTTCTTGATACATTTGATAAACATGCTCCTTTTAAATTAATATCAAAAAAGAAACGTCTTAAAAAAGATCTTGGGTTGACGACTCCTATTACGAGTTAATTGAAAAAAAAATAATAAAGCCAATAACATGGCATTAGATAGAGGAGACTACAGACTCTGGCAATTCTATAAAAAATTAAAAAAATGACCTAAATCATAAAATGTCAAAGACTAAAAAATTATATTATAAAGAAGAACTTAAAAAGGCAGCTGGGAATAATAAAAAATACGGGCAAATGACCAACAAACTATTAGGAAAATAAAGATTAATAATCAATCTATAAATATTTCTCCTGAAGCTCTCAATTATTTCTTTGCAAATATTGGCAACAGGATAGTGATAAGGCGTCCAAACCAGAAACTGACTCATCTATCTCAGATAAAAGATTATTTAATCATCCCCAATTTGATCTGAAAACCATATCTGATAAAACAATTCTGAACTTAATAAATGAAACCCCAAACTACACACCTTGCGGTCCAGATGGTATTGATGTAAGATTATTGAAAATGGCTACTCCAGTAATTATCAAACCTCTAGTGTTTATTTTTAATCTATCGTTAATATCTGTCAAATTTCCGAAAGCATGGAAAAGAGCTTAATTGATACCTATACCCAAAGATTGATCAAGATAAGACCCATCTAACTTTAGATCAATTTCTATCCTACCGATACTAGTCAAACTACTAGAAAAAATAGTAAACATACAACTATCCAAACTCGTGGAATCAAATAGCCTTTTAAACGATTACCAGAGTGGGTAATTTAGATGAGGCCTATCTATTCCTATTTATGGAGGCATGGAATTTTCAAAAATTGCATCAAAAATTTTGAACGATTTACCCAAATCCATAAGAGACAGTAACTCCTTATCATCATTTAAATCTTGTTTATTATACTATCTAAAGCAACCGACTAAATAGTAAAACAATTTCAATCTCTTATGAGTAGATTCTGTAATCCAATATTTTAATTTTAGTATTATATCTTATTTATTTATTTACTTGTATGAGCTACTTTATTACAAGGAACTGGAAGACCACCAAATAGGTATCTGATGGTACACTGTTTTAAAAATAAAAATAAATAAAAAATAAAAATAAAATGTATCATTCTGTATATCATTTTGGTCATTTTAAGACTGAATATAAAAAATCACCAAAAAGCTAACCCTTAGAAAATTTACTCATAGCTAGAATGACCCTCCCTCCCTCCCTTCCTCCAGATTCCTAAAAAAAATTAGGTCTTCATATTCATGCAAATTTTAATAATAATAATAATAATATATATGTTAATGTTGTACAAACTAAGAGCTATTTATTATTTCGAGACTCATATTTTTTAATAGAGTCTGTCAGACTAATATAAAATTTACCGCTAACCTAAACCCAATATACCCATTACATATCTCTATGTAAACTCGTCACAATTTATCTAGAGTCACCCCTCCCTTGTTAATAAAAAAAAAAAAGTCAAATATTAAAAAAAAAAAAAAGAGTTTATTAACCAACATTTTCCTTTTAATATCTTCCCCATCATCCTATTATGTTTGACCAGCATCCAAGCAGTTGGCTTTATTATTTGTCATGTGATACCATTCCTGACACATTGACAAACAATTAAACCCTGGCCCACTACTGGAAATTGAGTTACTACAGTAGAGTGAGTCACAATGACCATTTGTCATCTGAACTCTTTTTTCTGCACCTTCGTTTGGTCAGATTACAACGGATTCACCTTTGACCTAACAAAATTCCCTTCTGGGAAATTTTTCCCCACAAACTACTTATTTTTTAACGTAAATGGTAAATTGTTTTTTTTTTTTTT
>PXIH01S0036543.1:2531-13590 GCA_003024985.2 Euperipatoides rowelli
TTGTTCTTTTAATCCATGTTTTAATTTAATTGTATTTTGTTCGTTTTTGTTTTATATGTTATTAAATTAATTATATTTTGCATAAGTACTTTCTACACCTTTTACGGATTAGGTTGTAATGATTCTTTTATGTCACTATAATTCCTTTTGGATATTTAAACTATTACCGTACTATATTAAAATTATAATGTTTCCTTTATTTCATTGTTTAAGTTTGAGATTTGCGCATCTGACAAGCTGTCTGCTCTCTTTCCTCCTTTACCCCCTTTTTGTCATCCTCATTCCATAATTGTAACAGCGCTAATCTTAAAGCTTGGTGCGGGTGGATTTGATCACACAAGGTTGTCACTGTGTTTCTCTTTCACTTCCAAGAATTGAAATGATAATTTTTTTTATTTAATTGAACTAATATCACTGAATTCTTGTGTTGATTTTTTATTTCTAAAATTGTAATGCGTTGGTATAGTTAGATAGTAAGAATTTAATTTTTTTAGTTATTTGTGGTCATTCTATATAGAATAAATGCTGAATTAAGATACGGTACAAATGCCGTTTGAAATGTAAATAATATGAAGCCATATAAACTTTTATTTATTTTAAATGTGACTTTGATAAGGAAACCCAACTCAACTCTGATATTACTAATCTTTACTTGTGAAAGAAACTTTTAGATAATGAAATATCTGACTTTGAGGTATACACCTGAGTGAGTTTGCATTGTGAAATCCAACACACGCTGTGAAGGACTGTCTTATCAACTTGATTGCTCTTTTACTCATCGTTCCAGCGTCTCCGCATTCCGCCTTTGCGTATCGTGAAGCACTATGAGAAATTTGACATGAAATCCACAGGTAGCGATCTGCGAGAAACATCACTAAAAATTGAACAAACTGAGGAAATTAGGCTGACTATTTGAACTGATTTAAGATTAGCCTATAACATTCTTTGATTACAAACTACAATATAAAACTTATGAAAATCTGTGAAATAAAAAATAAGTAAAGGGGACTCTCCATCTTTTCCCTTATATAAGTTTCAGCAGAAGGTGGTGGAAGACAGAAATGAATATACATTATACAATATTCAATATACAGATACAGGAAAAAAAGAAAAAAATATGATATACATCTTTGAAGTTATGTTGCAACATTAAGAAACTATGGTACAGTAAAGCTGAGGCTGACGGAAGTTTCTACAACGCAGTGAAGCAGATACACTGAGATTCCAGCCAAGAATGATGAATGGTGTCCGGTCAAGTTACTTTCCAGTATGCAGATAAATGAGTCTTTATAATGTGTTCTTGAAGATATTTTTCAGATGCTGTCAATGTTGCTGATGTCCAAATAAATATAGATGCCTACCACAGAGTTTACCAACAGAAAGTTATATCAAGTTTTGTGTTTGTAAGTTTGCCTGCGAATTGTTCCATAAACATTTCACCAGATCCGTATAAGTGCTTCCCATCGTACGTCAGCTCACAAAGGACAATAACTTTGCGCAGCGATTAAATAGTAAGTCACGGAATAAATTTAAGTTTAGTTAATATAGTTTGACCACGCAATATTTTATATCATGTTTAATTTATTATTTTTAATTTAAAAATAATAAAACATTATAAACTGTATGAAACATTATAAACTGCATGTGTTTTTTCATTTTTATTATTTTTAGAATGTAAGCCACCCAGTAGAGTGCCAAAAGGCACGAAAGATCTAGGTGAATTAAAGAGTTGTTTAATCTTCAATTATCTCTGTGTCCAATTTTTGGTTACCTACAAACAGCTACTATATTTCATTCTATATTACTGTATCAGTAATTACTTAATATCAAACGTTACTAAAATAGTTTGGTCATCTTACCTTCATATCAAAACGACAAAAGTAACGAGAAACGGAGCTCCCCAATTTCTTCACATTTTTAATTTAATTGATGAGTTTCATATAAATATTGAGTATTATAATTGACAACACTTAAACTTTTATGAAATTCTTTTGTATATATAAATTTAATCATTATGGTCTAATGGCCATAATAAATAATATAATGTTTCACTAAATCCTCTAATGGCTTGATCAATTTTTTAATGTTAGTGTAGGTGAGAGTAGTGTTAGGGGTGTCCATACAAATTTTAGTTCAGGTAGTTTTTAGTCAGTTAATTTTATTTATTTTTTGTTTTTTCTTGTGTTAATTATGGCGCACGTGATAGGCTGCATTACGATATTTTAAAATCCAAATATCAAGCGAGGTAATATTCTAATCAATATTATAACTGTAGTCTTGAGTCGATTCTCCGAATAGTTGTGTTTCAAAATAGTGTAGGATCTTCTTTTCTTTGTAGATACTGTCAAGATTTTTCTTATACATAAACACAGTTGCTAGTCAGATTTAATCCCACTTGTCTAGATGCATTAATTCGATAGGGAAATCTCTCAAACATTGTGCAACCCCATTACAACTTATCACAGGCCAGGTAGTTTTAAATTTTAACACAATAAAAATGAAAAATGAGGCCAATAATTTAGGAATAGTAAGCTTCCAGGCTGTGCCCAACCCAGTGGGACATGCTCTTATGATGAGTGCCATGAAAAGGTTTTGGTGTACCTGGAAGACTTAGCATTACACACACGCACATTAGCTGCTCACTAGTATTGGCATACATAGGCTATAGGGACCAATACAATAAAGTTGTATGCATTTTATAGCGATGTTTGGCTCTGTTGTTTATTTCAAATTTTTTATTTTTTTAACATTTTATTTAATTTTTATTAGTTTAGTTTGACTATAATCATGATTTTATCAGACAGTTTTGACAGGTGCTGTCTGATAGATTATAGCCAAACTCTTGTCAAAAATACACTATTCTAGCGGGAGTCAGCGAAATGAGAATTGGCAAGTTATAACCTCTCTTCTCTTTTTTTTTTATGTCATGTATTGCAGTTTATTCTATCTTTACTGAGTATGAAAGAGGTGAGGAGTTACAACATAAAATTGCGTCTGCAACTAGGATTGTGCTAATTAGCGTTTTGGATATTAGGAGGGAAGGGTAGTGAAAATATATCAAATTTTTATATTATTTATTAAAGCGTTAAAAGTAGAACTTTTTCTTTTCCGAAGTCAGAAATTAATTTATAAAATAAATTAGTTTAAAATATGTTTAAGTGCAATTTTTTTCCCCCTTTTCTTTTATTTGAAAATTTTTTATTAATTTTTTTAATTTAATTTTTAATTCTTCTAAAATGGAAGTCAGATCCTTAATATTTTTTTTTAATAAAATAATAATAGTTTTTTTTAAACATTCTCCATCACAAACATGTTGTGAAAGTTTTTTTTTAATTTGAAATCTCAAAATTCTATTAGGTCATCGATTTATGTACAATCCAAGATGGTAATTAATAAACTTTTTTTAATACTTTAGATTTATTTTTGTAAAGAAATCCTTGTACTTGCGAATGTTTTGGCAAAGTAAATTCATTTTTGCCAGTCACAGTAAAATGCTAATGTTCATAGTTGAAATAAAATTTTGCGGTTCCATTTCTTTTAACTTAATGAGCCCCCTCTCCTCAACCTAGTATGTTTATTTTATTTTGACCAAACTTGTTAGTGAAATGTTTTTTTAAATTGATAAAATTATAAATGTAAGTCAGTTTGAATTCTTTGCCATTGCAT
The DNA here is from genome assembly GCA_003024985.2 of Euperipatoides rowelli. Classification (NCBI taxonomy): domain Eukaryota; kingdom Metazoa; phylum Onychophora; class Udeonychophora; order Euonychophora; family Peripatopsidae; genus Euperipatoides; species Euperipatoides rowelli. The sequence continues at coordinate 6,198 of PXIH01S0036543.1, forward strand.
CCGTTAGTTTAAATAATTTTGTTTTAAAATTGGTTTATTCATTATTAGTGTCATTTCAATTTTTAAAGTATCATGCTAATAATATAGTAATTTAAAGCACTCTTTAATTTTTTTTTCTTTTCGCAGTTTGGGTGGTGCTAAATCGGTTAGTTTTTTTTAGAATTGACTTCTATCTTTATTTTAATAAATTTGCTTATTTAAATTTAAGTTTAATTTTTTTTTTTTTTTTTTTTGAAAATTTACGTCAACCTAGCCGGTTGATTTTTTTTTTGTTTTAACCTTTAAATGCATACATTACAGAGGTTTAGTTTTTTTTAATTTGATTTGTTTTTGATAATTATGTTAATGCAATATGTTGTGACAAATTTGTCATGAAAACCGTTTTTAAAAAATTTTGAGTTTTAATTTTGTTGAAATTACGTCAACATTAACGTTTAATATAAATGCATTGATTTAACAAACTTAATGAAATCTTAATCGTGAACCAAAATTATTTTTTTAAATTAAAAGTTGAAAATTGAGTTGTATGTGATGTTGATCCATTTCTTGTAAGTCAGTGCTTACCGTTATGTTAATGAGTTGTCCTTGTCAAGGTTGAGATAGTTGTGTTTAATTATTAAACAATTTAAAGTACATGCAATGTTAAGATTCTGATCAAATCTTGGTAGTTAAAATGGGTATTTTTTCTACATTTTCATTTTATTTTGTCTGCTGTCCTTGTGGGGAGTTGACCAGATTGACTGTTGTGACAAGTTATGTGAGTATTAAAACGTAGCAAGGTTATGTATGTATGCCACTGTAATTGAACATCGTGTAGGAATTGGATGAAGTTTTTTTTTTATTTTTATTTTTTTTTTAAATATAAGTAAATGACACGTTTTGTCTGCACTTTTATTTTTGATTGATCATGTCATTTCATTATTCCTGCAATTTCTAGTCAATAAAAATTTGTTTTTCTTTGAGAATTTAAAGCTAAATATAACATGGAAACAAGGAGTAAAACTAGTAATGTGGTGTCAGATAGAGTAAGTGGGACAAGGATGAGAATGATACAATAATAGAAAGTGATAGAAACACAGAGTAATGTGTCAAGTGAAATGAAGGAAATCAGCTCATTTCTGTGGAATGTGATGGTGAGTCAAGGGAGATTAGTGACAATGGATTAACGCAACCTCAGCATAAATTGACAGATGTGACAATGGATGACATTAAACCAGTTGGTAGGACTCAAACTAATATACCTCGTGATGGGGAAGGTAACAATCGTAAAGGTGAAGAGGAGCATAGGAATTGGCAACAAGGAAAGGAAATGCGTAAAGGAAATCCCATGAAACTACTCCCTATGTTTAATTGGAACTTCAGAGATTTCAATGAAACTAAGGGAATAGTTGCGGCTTTCAAAGTATTGGAATTGGAGAATCATTGGTCAGATGTCCATGCTCGTACAGCTTTCGAATTTAAGTTGGCAGGAAAAGGTAGAACTAAATATTTTGAGGGATTAGGAAATGTGGAAGGAATATCGTTCATGGAAAGATTAGAATAATTTGAACGTCTGTTCAGCAAGGAACTGAACCCTGCACAAAGTCAGGAACTATTTTTGAACTGCAATCAGAATAAAGGAGAGTCGGTCACATCATATAAACTTAGATTAATGAGCTTAGGGAGTGCTTATGCTAAGGCTTTCAAGGATGACTCAATATTTTCACAGTTGCTAGCTCAGCAATTCATAAAGGGTTTAGCAGAAAGGTACCGCACTGAGGTAATTCGTAAAAACATCAGCAATTTCAAGGAAGCTGGAGATTATGCACTTAAGCTAGAGGAATGTGATAGAATGTATGAAGAGAATGGTGTAAGTGTAGGAAGCATTGATAGAGATAAGGAAAGAATGGAGAATGAAATAGAAATGCTAAAGACACGGGTGAGAGATATTTGCAGCAACAACACCCGTCAGACCAATGGTAACTCATCAGGGAACATTACTTGCTGGAATTGTGAAAGGATGGGTCATGTACAATGTGACTGTATGAAGATGAGAAGAAGAAATGACTATGGTGTCAAGGGAAATTATCAGAGGAACAACCATGAAATTCATGATAGGGAATATCAAGGGCAAAACTGATGGGTCCCTCTTTTGTAAATTCCCGTAATAGGGGGGGGGGGCAGTATTGATAATCACCAGGAATGAAATCAGGGAAAGAGAACGGAAGTGTGGGAGGGAGATAAAGATGAACATGTCATCAGGTTTGACAATGGTCAAAGTGAGAAACCAGTCATAAAAATACATATCATGGTAGGTCGATTTATGCTTTATTTGACACCGGCGCTCAGATTTCTCTTTTGGATAAGGGGTTTGTGAAACACAGAGATCATCTTGACTGGTGTTCTGTTGCTAAACTGGTCACCCCCATTAGCCCAGGGTATACTAAGGCGGATTGTGAATGGTAGATGTAAGGTTAAATAAGGTCAAATTTAAGCACAAGATGTGCCTCACTGAATTTAGCCAGAGGAACTGCTACCAAATGATTCTGGGTTATGACATACTGACTATAGTCAGAGCCACCAATTGACATGGTAGCCAATGAAGTAAAATTCAGGGCACCACATTGTAATGAACCATGGAAGCAAGATTTAGAAGAATGTGAGATGGAACTAGGTTGGTGCCATACTGTGGAGGTGGAGCCTCTGGTAATTCATCACAAGTGTAAACCGAATAGAGTCATTCATCCTAAAGAAATGGCACTTAACCAGAGGCAAAACGACATGTTGGACAACATCCTGAGAAGAAATCAGAGCATACTGGTTGAGAAAGTAGCTGATATAACTGGGGCCAACCTTCCACCTTATAAACCCAAGTTTACGTCCGATGATGCGATATATCAATGACAATATCGGATACCGCATAAATTGTACAAGCCTGTGAGACAAAAGCTGGAGGGATTGGAGAAGGCAGGGATAATTTCCAAAATGTCCTCTAACTGGAACACTCCGGCAATGTTTTTGGAAAAGAAACCCTTGTCAACTGACATTAGAATGGTGCTGGATCTAAGAAAAAGAAATCAAATTGTTGAACCTTTCAAGTATCCATTAATGCGTATTGAGAGATTATTAACCATTTGGGTGGCTCCAATTTTTTTTCCACTCTTGACCTCAATAACAGATATTTCAACATAAAGCTCCACGAGATAAATGATCGTTTTGCTTTCAGTGCCCCTTTCGGACGTTATCGTATGGAACGCCTCCCTCAAGGATTATCCACAAGTGCGGGTGGTTTTAGAAGGTGATGAACTAAGTCCTGTTCATGTCATATCTGAAGGACACTGTATGGTGTTCCAAAAAGACATCATCATTTTCACTGATGATATTGATGCTCATCTAGTTGTGTTGGAGGTCTTTCTTTGTGCATTAAGGAAGATAAACATGGTGGTCCGTCCATCTAAGTTCACGTTATTCCATAGAACGTTGAAATTCCTGGGTCACATAAGAGAATGTGAAGGTGGTGAAAGAGTTTGAGATACCTGAAACAGTAAAGCAAGTTCACAATTCCCTTGGTACAGTAAATTTATACACAAGATTCATGAGTGGCATAACAGAAATAGCTGATCCATTATATAAATTAATCAAAGGTAAAGGGGAAAATAAAGTGGAATGAAGAGGCTGACATAGCTTTCAATAAATTAAACATGCTCACTGAAGCTCCTCTACTACAATATCCTGATTTTAGGAAGGACTTCATAGTAAAAACTGATGCAAGTGGAATTGGTGTGGGGACAGTGTTGGAACAGACTGATGACAGTGGTCCAGTTCATCCAGTGGCCTTCTGCAGTAGAAAATTTAAACAAAGCAGAGTGAAACAATTCTGCAATTGAACGTGAGGCACTAGCTATAGAATATGCCATGCCTCAATTCAACATATAATGTATGGATATAGAATAGTTCTCCAGATGGACCATAAAACACTGTCATATATGTTCAAGATAAAGGACACCAATCTAAGGCTTGTTAGATGGTTACTCCAGGTTCAAGATCATAACATTCTCATTGAATATAAACCTGGTAAGTTTGATTATGTGGCAGACTGGTTGTCCTGGTGTAATAATAAATGCAAAGCTATCATGGGTGGAGGCAATCAAAGCGAGAATTATGCTCTTGATAATGAAGGCCTGCTACTTAAGAAAGTGATACCCGACCGTTGGTACGGGTGGAAGTATAGGATGTCTCGGATGGATTGAAATTAATGGTAATGGAATCCTATCATGATGGGATGATAGGCGGTCATTTGTCTAAGAGCATCACTATGTGGAAAATCAGATTGCTATTCACGTGGGAAACTATGAGAAAGGACATAGAGGAATATGTTCAATTCTGCGACATTTGTCAGAGAAGGAGAGTTTTAAGAAACAAAACACCTTTTCAATATGTTAAGCCCCCATCTGTGCCGATGGAGAGACTATCGATGGATATACTGGGACCTTTCTCTTGACCAAAAGAGAAACCGCTATGTGCTAGTCTGGGTTGATCATTTCAGCTGTATGACTTTTGCCACTCCCATAAAAAACATGGAGGCTGAAACTATAGCTGAGCATTATATAAACAACATTTTACCCTGATATGGAGCGTCATGTGAGATGGTGTTGAACAGGGGTGGTCAATTCACCAATAATATTATTAAAGCAGTTTCAGAAGACCTTGGGCATCAAGGGTATATGTATGATGTCATAATCCGCAAGCTAATGGAGTTACAGAAAGAGTTAATTCCAAAATTCTAAGTGTGCTTGCTAAAATATGTGATGAACAGTTTTCTAAATGGGACAGTCATTTGCATTTTGTAATCCAAAACCTAAACAACTCGGTTCACAAGAGCACAGGAGAAAGTTCATTTTTTGTGTTCCATGGTTTGACCAAATAAACCCTAAGGTCCCAATAGTAAGAGGTACAGAGTTTCATGGTCAGAAGAATCGCCAAGTAGTAAACATAATGATTGAAAGTGTGAATGAAGCCAGAGATAAAGTGCAGGAGAACCTTATTGTGTCTACTAAACAAAATAGCACACCCAGGAGCAAATTTTGGAGGCTGAGAAAGTTTAAGCTAGGTGATCATGTGTGCTGTTGGACTCTATAACCTATACTGGAAGAAATCGTAAATTAAAACCCTGTTACAAAGGCTCATACTGTGTAATTAGTCGTGAGGGCATGGTCAATTATAGAATACAGGGGATTGATGACGACGTTCATGTAAACAAGATAAAGTTGTATTACCCTCTTGTGTCTTTGAATGATGTGGGCAAGGATAAATGCTGAGTGAGTGATTAATGTGTTTGGTATAAATGTCTGTGCAAATGATGTAGTAATCAATTTTTTTGTTTAATTTATTCACCTGTGGAGTTGAACTTAATTATCCTCAACCCGGATAAAGGATTTAATTCCATTATATTTAGTATGGTGTATTATAGTAACTCAACACTTGAATTACCGTACTAAAGAAGAAATTTAAAAATAAATTCCATCCTAATCTTAATCTCAAACTTTATATTTTAATATATATTGTTAATTCTGTTGACCCCCACACAGATAAAAAATAGTTTTTGTCTGGTTATTTTTAATGTAATTTACACAATTTACACATAAAATAAGTTTCAAATTAAATTTTAAATCTGAATTTAATGTTAAATCAGGAAAAGGTTGAAGAAACTAAAGGAAATGAGACTATGGGTTGATAACATGGACCAGGGCACTGAGTGATCACATAACATGATGATCTTAAAATTAACTGGTTGCTGTTGGCACTAGGATGAGTGGTTGAGGAGTAGCAAACCTTATCAATATACACACATTTATACTCTTTTTATTATATAGATCATTAATTATTTGATTGGGAACAAAAGCTGCTCCATTTTTCAGTATTTGATTGAATCTCAACTCAATATTATCAATTATGTTTTAAATTTTGTACAAATGTTTTTGTTAATTATTTTGCAATTTATTCAGACTTTTGTGGGTTTTTTTTAATCAAGCTTCCAAGAGGGTAGGGCAAAAATAATTTTAAAATAATATAGAAGTTTTGGCGACGCATATACAGTATATATTATTTATCTACTGTATTTATTCTATAGCCTATAATTAAGTTAATTCTAACCCTAAACTTGAGCACAGTTAGACCAAATTGCAAATCTACACTTAGCTTAATTATTCAATAATCTGTGTGTAAAAGTTAAAAAAAATGGTGTAAATTGTAATTTTTTTTTCTTTTGGATATCAAGTGTGTTTGCAAATTCTTAAAGTTTTTTGTTTTTGTTTTTTTCATTTAATTGTGTAGGTTCTGACTACTCTCCTGGAGATGACTTGCTTGCTCCTCCCACAGATGATACCCGTGTTCCCTCTCCTAAACTTACAAAAAGACTTTCCCTGAAATCTAATCGTAAATCTTCTGGGGTTAAGACAAGTTCTACACCACCAGAAAGCCCAGTTATGAAGCCTAAGAAATGACTGGAGCCCGACTACTTGCCTGCCATTACAAGGAAGGACTCTTCTCCAGTGCAGTCCACCTGCTGCTTGTCTTGACTCATTGCTGCCGTCCATCACGAAATAAAAATGCTGCAGCTCTGCTATTGAAGAAAAATGGAATCCAAAGATCTAATCGGGCACTTGCCAATAATTCTTGAAATTACTTAATTGAGGTTTTGGTTTTAGTTGTTTGTATGTTTCAGTACACTCTTCCCTATCTCTATCTTATCCTCATTTATTCTTTCCTACTCAACCCATTTTTGATTTTACTTTTTAATGTCAAGGATGTATGAACCTAGTGGTTATCATTGTTATATTTCTTCATTATTTACTTTCTCTTTCATTTCAAGAAGGTAATAATAGAAAATTCAAAGTTTTATATTTTCATAATGTTTTCACTGACATTACAAATTTCAAATTGTTTTTAAGCTCTTGATTAAAAACTGCTGTATGTTATTTATTGTAACCATCAGGCAAAAATTATTCACTCATTAAATGAGAGATTCTTAAATGTGAAGGGAGAAAAGATGCATCTTGTATAAAAATTGGCATTAGATCAAACTTACAATTGATTAGTTGTTGAAGGAATAGGGGGTTTTAGACTAGAAGTTGCACATTTTTCACAAAGAAAATATTGTTATTGTTATTGTTGTTTTTTGTTTTGTTTTTAATTTTGCTTTCTAGGGCATTACAAAATTTAATTTTTTTAAAGTTCACAAATTACTATGTTCATATTAAATGCCCATTTACACAATACAAAATCAATATGTAAGATGCTATGGGTGGATGTGTACAATATTGTAAATAACGTGCCAAATTTAACACAATCTCTCTTTTTCTTTCCTTTTAAATCTAATCACGATTGTTTAGTATAACTTTAGTATTTTTCAAAG
>PXIH01S0036547.1:0-10448 GCA_003024985.2 Euperipatoides rowelli
TCAAAATTGGGGCCCTGGGCATGTGCCCGTTGCACCCACTCGTAAATCAACCCTTGGCTGTTGGCCCACCCGAAATTTACTTTATAAATAACGAGATCAGTATTAAAAATATATTAAACCAATTTTTAAATTTCTAGCATTAACAATAAATAGATTTTTAAGTAATATAAAGCTGTAAATTACTTACGTTCCTGCATAAGGACACGAGGTTCCTGCTGCGGGAAAATTCTTTGTCCTTCCAAAGGGTGCTTGCTCTGCTGTCTCATGCGCTCAAGTTGTTCCCTCTGCTGGAAACTCTCACTAAACGGATTGTTATCATCTTGAGTGACTTGCACACAGGGTGGAAATGGTTGCCTGAAAACTTCGCCATGTGGAGACATAATTGGTTGTGGCTGGCGAATTATAGTGCCTTGAGGATGAGTCAGCATCAAACTTCTAGGAGGGGGTGGCCCAGCTATGACAGCATGAGAGAGCAGGGCTTGGTGTTGATGTTGTTGTATTTGTTGGTGACGATCCTGCTGCTTAACTCTGAAATCTTGTAATGTAGCAGCATTCTGTCTAGAATGTTTGCGAATTTGTTCCAATTGCTTTTGAATATTGCTCACCTCTTGAGAAACCTTTTGCAACTCCATAGTATCCGATGGGTTCAGTTCCTGACCACTTTTTCGTAGCTGTCTCTGTCGTGCTGCAAGTGCCTTTTTAGACTTTCGATGTTTTCCGATCTCCGTTTCCAAAAGTTTCTGTTGAATTTGAATCACATTTTGTTGTTGCAAAAGCCACTGCTCTTGGTGTAGCTCTTGCTGATGTTCACCTTCTGTCAAGCCTTCAGGGATATTAATATTACTGGGATGAAGATTAGAAGGGGCAATTTGGTGTAACTGAGCAGGGTGTCCTTGCATCATTCCAGGAATAACAGTTTCCCTTGGTGAAGGAGGGGGAAGGTTAGAAGGCATTACCCCCAATCCAGAAAATGGTGAAGGACCTGGCTGATTCTTGGGAAAGCCCAACGGAGGCCTAACAATTTGGGGAGGACATGAAGGTGGTGGTGGTGGTTGTGGTGGCGGCACAGGAGGATGAGACAGAGGTTCACCACTAGGCAAAGGATCCATATGTTGCAACCTAGGAGAAATTATAGGCATACGTGGACCAGCACTTTGCGGAGGAATGTTATAAATTGATGATACAGGAGATCTTATTCCTATAGGGAGTGCTGGACTGCCAATGCCTGGGGACCCAAACGGACCATCTGGTTTTTTGACATTTTCGGCAAGAACTTCAGCTTGTAATTTTTCCAAATCAATCTCACCCAACAAGTTGTCTTCAGAGGAGATGATGGACTGCTGCTGCTTGTGTAGCTCCTGCTTCTCCTGTTCAAGGAGATCCTCGAGAAGCAAAGGCTGCTCTTCCAGTAGCAGCACTCGTTCCTTTGGTTTTCCGCCAACAGGGGGTAGACCAATGAGGCTATTCCTTTGATCAGCTAATGGAGATGTTTGTCCAAAGCCAGGAGATTGTCCCATTCTTTTCTGAATGGGAATACCCGAGTTAGGTAAACTAGGAATATTCGGAGGCAATGCAGAATTGTTAACATGGGGTTCCATAAGAGCAGCAGGTGCTATAGGTGAAGGCATTGATGTGGTTACAGTAGGTGAGGAAAAACTAGAATCAGACTGGGCAGTAGGTGTAGTTGATATCTTCAACTGAGAGGACTGATTGTCATCTTCAGAAGCTGGTTCTACATCATCTTTTTTATCAAATTCTCCAGAGGTTTTACATATACTATCATTTGTCCGATCTTCACTACCTTCTAAGCTCTCTAATTTACTATCATCCAAATCATCCAATCTATCAACCATTCCTTCAGCTTTTGCCTTTTCTAATTTTTGACTATATTCAATAAATTTACTTTGAAAGTCTGTCGTGGAAGAACCACCAGAGGTTTTGAAATCAGCTATTTTTTCTTTGTTACTAGTTTCGCTTGCACTTTCACTTATATCAGACTTTGTATCGGATTTCTGTAAGTCATCTAAAGCACTTTCAGCTGGTTCAGTTTCATCTGGTGGCGGTGAGTCTGGATCTTTTAGGTCATCTTTGAGATCATCAAATACTGACTTTTCACCATCAGTTAGGGCTTTGTCTAGTTCAGGGTCTGCGTATTCCAATAAGTTGAAATCATTACCCAATTCTGAAATAAAATACAAAATAAAATTACTTAAAAGTTAGAAAATTTGAAAAAAGACAAATCAAGATAATATTTAACAAGAAATGTTTCAATTTTAATAAAGATACAATTTAATCAATATAACGTGCAAAATATTTCTACAGATAAAAATTATTGCGAATAATTACAAAAAATTATCGTTTAGTGAATATTTCTATCTTTGACATTTTTTATCTTGATTGACATGCCAGAATTATATCAGGTGATCCCTAAATACTTAAAAACATATGAAAATGTCTCCTTATTCTTTAATCAGTCTACTATATTTTATTAAAATTAGCATTTTATAGCTTTAAACTATCGTAGGTTAAAAATTATTAATAATTTATTACATTACTCCAGTCAAAAAACACACATTTACTGTATATATTCAATGGAGAAAATTGCCATAAAATAAATTCAAATGTCCTTGACAATATTAATTAAAAAAAAAACATACTACGCCTTGTTATATATTGATGGTAAACATTTGGTAATTTCTTTAAAAAAAAAAAGGAGCTTTCTATGTTTTAATTTTGTAATATCTTTAGAATTAAAACAAACAAAACTTTTAACTGAATGTTTTGATGAATACCATATTTTTTTAAAAGTTAAATGTTATTCTTCTGTCAACCATGTTTAGTTAATTTAAGATCTTACCAATGAGTCAAAAAAGTTTGCCTGACAAGGTGTGGTTATTGATTTTAAATATAACAAATGATTTTTTTTTTTTTTTTTAAATTACTTAACTCAAGAGAAAAGTATTAATGTTATAATTAGAACTTTTATTAATGAGTTTGACAGTATTTACTTTGGGTAATTAGAGGCTAAACAGGTTTAAAAACATGATTTGTATTATACTTTTTTTTTTTTAATTTAATTTTATTAATAACATAAGCCTAATTTATAGTTTAAACTTAAAATCGAGCATTAAACAGTATATACTGTACAGTATATACATTAAATATCAGTTTTTTTACTACTACTGCCACCATCACAAATTTAAATATCCACGAATATTAAAAAAATCCTCTCATGCACAAAATTTTATATCTGCAGAAATATTTTGTCACATTGTATATAATTTTCATTTTTTGTCATTTGGTCTGTGTATGATCTAGTGTCTAATTGACGTCGCTTAAAACTTCCATTCTAAAGTGTTTGATTTCACACTAGAAAAACGTCATATTACAGTCCATTAATTGGAATATTTAGTATATCAAAGATCTTATTCTATGTCAAAATTGTAATTGTTTGTTTAAAAAAATACATTATATTCCGATTGTTCCAATTAAAGAAAAATATTTTCAATAATAAAGTGTTTTATTAATTCAGTCATTTTTGATGGGTTTTGATATAAGTTTACAGTACATGATACAGTAAGCTCAGTACTGTCAGTTCTTAATGCTTTGGAAAATCATTCAGCATTGGATAGGATTTTGTGACAAGAGGGAGTAGGAGAGAAGGTTAGTTGCAGGGGGGGGGGGGGGGTGTGGATGGCTGAATCACTGCATACATACAGTACATGTTATTCAAATACTACAGTATATGTCAATTATTAATAATTTTTGTAAAACTTGATTGTTGGCTGCAAAAATTTATATTTTTCTTAGAATTTTTAAAAGAAAATCAAATTTTAACAAGAAACAAAAGACCCTGTAAATAAAATTTGCATAAATTATTTTGTTCTCTTTCTTCCCTCATCAATAAATAATTCATTTAGGAAGTTATTTTACAGTTTTTTTTTTACATTTTTACAATCCTCATTAAGATACAGTACACATACAGAATATACTCACCCAACAATTCATCGTCCAAAGCTTCATCCTGTGATGATTTCTCCGTTTCATCAGCAACACTGTCTTCAGCTTCAGGCTGTGACAAGGTCTCAGCTACATCAGCCATTAAAGATGCATGTCCCAGAGCTGCGTCAGAATCACTCAAATTAGCATCATTATCAGTTAAACCTTCATTACTTTCAGTCATTACGGCAGCAGTATCATCTAAAGTGTCTGCGGGGTCCGAGTTTGATGGATCCAATGAATTTTGTGGCCTCTGCAGATCTTGCGGTTGTTGCTGCTGCTGTTGTTGTTCAGAACTTTGTAATGGTGGATGCTGCAATGGTGTTGTCTTGCCACTAGGAAATGCCACATTTGATGTAACATTTTGCATCTGCTGTTGCTGTTGGTCCATTCTTATTTGCTGAAGAGTTTCTAAACCTAAAAAAGAAAGAAAAATAATTAACATTTTTTTTTAATACAAAAATAAATAATACTAATTCATTCATATAACAAATATACTGTAGAAATAAACACAGAAAAAAAAGTTTAGATTTTATGGAATCTGAACATTATGCATAACCATAATAAATAAAATTTCATGAGTAAAATAAAATACAAATAAAGTGGAAAATTTGTTGAGATAAATAAATTTACTATATTATTAAAGCTTACTGATAAAATCGCTAGTGGCACCACATGTAAGACTATTGCTTTTCTGTATTAGAAGCCATCAAATTGAGCATTTTCATTTTAACTAAAAAAAAAAGTTTTCTTGTCTTCTTCAATGTACAGGATATAGTTTTACATTAGATGTATTTTATAGTTTTATATATTTTATAAGTCTAAATCTTTGACAGATTATTAACTATCCTTTAAGTTATATTCAATATTGGTTTCTATAAGAATAATAGATAGTGTACAAGTGTTTTAAGTTTTTTTTTTAATAGGTTATGGCCGAGAACTCTTAGTCCAGAACACTTTAAATTACAGGAAAAAGACTTTGAAACAAGAAAAACTGCAGATAACTATTTGCAACAAGAATTCAGATTCTGACATTGAATAACGAAGCAATTTGGAAATTACACGTCTTAGCACTTTTAATGAAAAGGACTTATTTGACGTAATCAAAGATCCACCATTATCTTTAGATGATTGAAAGGTTCAATTAAAAATGATAAAGTAGAAATGTCTACAAGACTAATATTCTTAATGACAGACAAAACTTTTCAGAGGAAAAAAAGGTAGCAAGGAACTTTGGGATAATCTTAAAAAAAAAAAAAGTTGAGAGAATTCTATGATGTGAATACACTTTTATTAAGCTAAAAGATGACATACTGTATGTACAATTCTCGAAATTAATGTTGTTGAGAAATTCATCGACGATGTTATGGATATAACATAACTGTATGAGTAAATGACCATTTACTGATTGTGGCATCATAGTAAATTATTCCCGGTGACCAGAAAATAGTAGGGAGCGGAGGTTTAAAAGTTGAAAAATTTCACAACGTTGAAGTGAGGGGGTGCAAATTGAATTTGAACATTTTTGTAATGGGGGCTAAGGAGGCGGTTGTTTTTATAACAATAATACATTAACCTGGGAAAAATGTTGTCAGCCACAGCAAACAGACTATTGAAAAAACAACGATGTAAAATAACATACAGCACAAATGATTGTTTATCATAATTCTATTGTGCAAAAAAAAGCCAATCTTACTATTATGGTCTGCACAATGTAAAAATTCCACACGATTTTTTTAATCTAAACCACCATGTGAGAGTTTATGCCAATGGCACCAAAGATAAACAAACTTTCCTTTTTTTTTTTTTTTTTTGAGATTCTAGACATAACTTTCTAATAAGCCACCAAATCTGCAAATCGCAGTGGTAGTTAAAAATTAATTTGCTTTTGCATTAAACCTTTTTTTCTGACATTTCTTCTGACATTTTTTTAAATGCTATATCCAACTATATGTCCAAAATACCAGTAATTAGGTACCAGTTAGAATTAGTTTTTTTTGTTTCCTCTCCAAGAATAAGTCCCAAGTTTTATTGGTGCAACCAAACCGTCCGTACCTGGGTAGTGTGCGTTTGTCAGAATTTTGAATAATGAATTTTCTAAACTACTGTAACATTTTAAATTAAGGTATTTGTAGTTAATTCACAGTGTGAATGAACATTTCCAAATAGGTTTCACTACAGCTTGTGCAATTTTTCTAAATTATACAATAAAGCCAAAAATAGTTAATGGGGAGTGGCAGTTTGTTTTTCACAGGAGGTCTAGGAATTTTTTTTTTTATGGATTGCAACTAATGTGCAAAGTGATCAACTCTCATTGCACGTGCGTTTTAACACAAATTTATTTAAATATTTATTTATTCATAGTATTAATTTACAGTAAATATGCGTGCATCCTTGCAAATAAAAGGATGACATTTTTATGCTGCAGTGACTTACTTTGATTGAAAATTGGGTTTGCAATTTCCAACGCATTATGATTTTAGCCGGATTTGGCAACGGCGATTTCCAACGATCAAGTTCCGCCCCTGCAGTATGTAGACCACGGTCAACAGGCAGTTAGGGGGTTTTCTGTTTCATTCAATTTATGATTTAAAGTTTCATTAAATTTAATACCAGGAGCGTACTTATGTTTTCCTTATTCCCAATTTTAAGTTGATCGACAACTTTTGAATTTTGTCCCTATTATTCTTTACAGTTTTAACTGATGCAGTAACTGCCAGCATTCCAGTTTTTTTGTTATAGTTTCCTGCCTGCAGCTGAGTTCCAACTTTCTACAATATTTCCTGTTTCATGAAAATAAATCCACTAGTTCCTATCCTCTCAAGTGTTACAGGGATCAATCAAAATAGTCAAGTCATTAATTACAGAACTTGTTTCAGTTTTAATTCTTTCTCTCTGCACACATTATGGAAGAATATAACAAAATAAACTTTACTTTTAATTTAATCCATATTTTATAAACCTTTCTATACATTTAGTATTAATAATAATAATTTCACACTAATTCTTAAGGTAGTCAGTGATTACCAGTATTTCATTGTTTTGTTTGAAGTTTTTTTTTTTTTTTTTTTTAAGAATTAGAAATTTGGTTAATCAAAGTAATGATTACACGCCAAATAAGCAAAATATCTGGAATTTGGCTAATCATCGTGCAATATTTCTACCAATTTAAACCTTAAATTAGCTAAACGGTATACTTAGTGCATGTATAGCAAAAGATAAACTATACTAGGATTTAAGATCATAACAGTAGAGTAAAAATATAAGCTATCCAAGATTTAAGATCATAACAGTAAAGAAAAGTATAAATTACTTCACAAATAATCATGAAACAAACCTTGCTGGAATTGTTGTTGCTGTTGAATTTGTTGTTGAAGCTGAAGTTGTTGTTGCATTTGAAGTTGCTGTTGCAATTGCTGTTGTTGCATTTGTTGTTGAACTAGGTGATCGTAAGGGTCTAGAGGATTACTGGGACCGGGAACTCTAACTGGATTTGGATGACCAGGATACGGGCCAGGCAAACGTGGACGCTATAAAAATTTTGTGTTGTTATGGAAAATTAAAACCAGTATTAGTTAAAATGTTATATACAGAATATAACTTACAAAGTAACTTCACTGTCCAACTACTTCCTAATTATGCAATAAATATACTATATGTAATATATAAAGCACAAAGTTTGTTTGCTTGTATGTATGTTTGTTATCATTGAGAAATCAGGATATCGAGACAATGGACAGTATTTTAAATATGAAGTTTGGGATGTGGGTATGTTGCGTAGTGTAGACAATGAAATTGAGACTTTTTTTTTTGGGGGGGGGGGGGGGGTAGGGGTTCCCAGGCGACGCCGGGACTTGTCCCCAGCAACACCGGCCACTTCAGCTAGTACTAAATATTTGTACATTTATTGAAATGTGAAAAAAAAATAATGTGGTGATGAATGTAACATTGAGAATTAAATAATCTGTTAAACCTTGAACATAATTTCAATTATAATCTAATCCTTTAATTCAAGAAAAAAAAAATCCAAAATGGTTGAGAGAAATGTATGTAAATATTGCTTGACCGTTTAATAAATAGCTTTAAGTCATATAGTGATAAACCTATACATCTTTAAAATTGAAAATTTATGCCGATTATCGAAATCAAAACTAAAAAAAAAAAAATTCAGATACCTGGACATAATTTTAAGATATTTTAATGTCTCAAAGGTTTAGCAACAATTTTATATACTGTATATACTGCATTTTAAAATTTGTTGGTTAGTAGTCTAAATTGAAGATTAAAAAAAATTAAATTATTTTTTTTTTTAATTAGGGGAAGGGCATATAGGAATATTTTATTTTTTTAAACAATTGTCTTCGAGAATAAATCTATATTTTCATTGCAAGTACCCATTAATTATCTAATTGCTAATTTATTAGTTAATTGTACGAATCGACATCGTACAGTATTTATTAATAATATTAAATGAATTCAAATTTTTTTCTCACCTGATGTTTGAGTTCAATATATTGGCCGGGGTGTCTGAATGCTCCAGAATCTCCAGGAGGCTGAAAAGGTGATCCTGAAAAGGGTTGCCCCCGTCCAGGGATGACTGTTATTTGAGATGGTTGCTGAGGTGAACCTAGGAAAAAAAAAAAAGATACTTTATATTAAAAAATCTAAATTGATAACCTGTAGGTGAATTCCAAACAAGCAAGGATCTTTTTTAAATTATTTTTAAAACTAAGACTGTGAGGAATTATATGTCCTGTTATACCACAACATGTTGCAACCTAAGTCAATTCTGTCAACCTTATAATCTTAAAATTAGAAACAGTAATTGTCAATATAGGATACACCCCAGTGGATGTTTAAAGTAAATTTGCGTCACAATTTTTTTTAAACTATTACTAGCCGTCTGAATTCTTATTGTAATGGAAAATACACTATTGCATTGAATCAACATACTTAGTTTAGCATAATAAAGACAATGCAAGTAAAATACTAAATTCCAGCAAGTAAAACATAATTCAAGGGTGGGCACCCGCTTTTATCCACGTTAAATAAAACGACAAAGTATTAACATCAGAATACAATAATTTACAATACTATCATTATAGAATCAGTTGTCACAGAAAAGGGTCCAATTTTACTTGTGGATAAAACAGAATCAAAAGCCAGTTTTTTCATCATTCAAGCCATGCATATCCTTCCACATGCATGTTACTTTTCAAGTAATTTGGGAACTCGGCATATAACAAATTCACATATGGCTACTGCTGCAAATGGAATACTGTTTCCATAAAAAAAAATTAAAAAAAACTGTCATTACCTCTGCTCATCAAATTTATCTGAAGGGGAAAAAAAAGTTGTTACTTTTTGAATAGTTAATTTCTAGTAATTATTTGTACGCTTAGAAGTTATGGTATGCAGACTAACATATGTACACCTTCCATTTGCGATGTTTAAATCTACAACAGCAAAATGCATACCGCACAAGTCTCATTTTGTAAATTTATAATAAAATCAAAATCTTCAATATTCTTTTGAATAAATAGTTGCAGGCAGCATTTAGATCCGGTAATAGCTATGCCTATACAGAGTATAGGTCCAGTCATACAATAGAAAAAAGTGGGGAGAGATGGAATATTACCCCGCAAAACCCCAGGCTGTCAGATATGGCAATCAGGCAAAAAAGACTAAGAACAAAATGTTATTTAAAAACATGGTTTATTATGAGATAATATACTGTATATATTCAGAAATAATTATATGATTTGAAACAAATATAATATGATATTTATCACTATACACAAATACAATAGTATGAGCTCATTTTTAGAAAAGGATAATGAAATTGGTGTGTGCTAACCCTAGTTTTATAATGGATAAGAATAACGATATTGGAGATGGCAGTAATAAGACATAAGCTTATCGACCGGTCATACGTTGAAGATGTTTTCTACTGGTTCTGCTGCTGTGGAAATCTTACTATCACTACCTAACTTATAAGATAATGGGAAGAACAAGGCCTTAGCACGGCTTTGGACTTATACTTGGCCAATATATTGTAGTAAGCCAAGGACTGGCTTCTATCTTAGCTAAGATAATACTTTTATGCCTTACTGTAGGCTGACTGGAGATAAGCCGACGGTTGATATATCTGGCATCGACACAAACAGGAAAATATATTGATACTGG
Organism: Euperipatoides rowelli; assembly: GCA_003024985.2. NCBI lineage: Eukaryota > Metazoa > Onychophora > Udeonychophora > Euonychophora > Peripatopsidae > Euperipatoides > Euperipatoides rowelli. The sequence goes on from PXIH01S0036547.1 coordinate 10,186, forward strand.
GTTTTATCCCAGGCTGATGATCAGGGAATCTTAACCTGACTAGTTTTACTGAATAAAAGAAATATTATACACGATGTTTATTAAAGTTTATAGCTATCTTTAGATTAGTTATTTTACTAGAGTTTAGCAACACACGTTAGCACACAAACAAAATATTACAGTAATAAAAATATACAAATAATGTCTAGACAGGAAGGAAATACTGTATGTGTAGTTCCTTATCAAATTAGTACATAATGATTATATACAGTACCGATCATATA
>PXIH01S0036565.1:0-10529 GCA_003024985.2 Euperipatoides rowelli
ACCTCGGCATGACGCTCAACAGTCATTGCCGACTGGACCACCATGTCAGGACAGAAATGGGCCTTTTGTACAGAACTGCTGACTGGGTCTTTTCTAGCCACTCTACACTGCTTGTTAGGAAATTAGAAATCAACTTGAAAAATCATGAAAAAGTTCTCTAAACCCCCCCCCCCCCTTGAATTTTGTTTCGCAAACACACTTAATAGCACATACTGTATAACTTTTTTTGTGAGGTATTTATTTAACTAGATAGCAAATCATTTAATCATGAAAATATACTGTAAGCTTTTAATATAAATAACCCTCATTACTATAAATCAATACTTTTCTGTTGTAAATCAAACATTAATCTTTTTTAATAAAACAAACAAACATACAATTTTTTTTTAGTGTGTTTAATTATTTATTGTATTTAGATTGCAGCAATAGTCAACAAGAAAAATAATTTGAAAAATGAAAACATTCGCGTTTAAAATTCTTTAGTCATGTTTGATTTATTATTTTTTTAATTTCAATGATGTTGTATACCAGCCATACTGCATTTATTGGGTAACCGACCTTGCCATTAATTTTTAATTACTTAAAAATTATATTAACCAATTTATTATATACTGTAACTGTTAAATTTTAACTAATGATTTTATCAATTAGGATAAAATTTGAAACTGTGTAGTATGCAAACATATATATTTTTTTTTATTCAAAATATTTATATTAGTTTATAAATACTTCATATTATTTTCCCAATTCCAACACGTGGATTAGGACATTGGCCTTCAGAATGTACTTGATAACCGATAACACACAATAACAACAAGCAACTCAGATCTTTTATTTTATCAAACATCTAATTAGAATTCAATTAGAATAGACAATAGTAGACAGGTTTAGTACATTTCATTCTAATCAAGTTTATCTGGATTGATGTACTTAGAAGGCCATTGGGTGATAAACTTTTTTTTTTTTTTTTTAAAGTTATTAAACATTATATTGATGTACAGTATAAGTATTTTTTTTCCTCCAATTACCATAATTTACTAAATATAGCAACATGTAAGGCAGACGTTAAAATAAAAATTTAAAACAGAAATACTGTATAGCATTTTCTTTGTTTATCATCTATTATAGGCCTATATATCATTTTAGATTTTTAATCTCATTCCTAATTAATCCTACAATTAAAATAAATATAAAATTAATTAAAATTTCTTTCTAAACTTTCATTTTCTATTAAATTTTATCAAGCTTTGAATTAAATTGCACTGACGTATCAAATACAGATACATGCAGTACCTATCAAGTGTATATTTATATATTTAAGATACCAAAAGTTTTTCAAATATTTATTTTAGTTTATTAATAATATCAAGAAAATATTAAAATTTTCATAATAGAATAAATATTTTTAAATGAATTTTTACACAATAGGTAGGTATAAAATAGCCAGATAATAAACACACGATAATAAGATTAACAAATTCATACTTCAGCGGTATTTCAAGCAGATAATTATAAATATTATCAGCTAAATTAATGAACTCTTACTTGTTATGTTCTTCAAAGTATAGCACCAGTTTTACTATCCATGTTATATACTGTATATCATAGAAAACAGTTGTAGATATTATATGCTAGAGAGTCAGTACAACGGCTTGTCTCCAGGAGGTACAGCGTGAAATTATTAAAGCATAGCCTCAGGCTAAGTTTCCAGTTAATCGTGGATGACGGAACAAGTAACCCCTGAACAGCTGCTAAGAAAGTTTTTTATATGATTTCTGTTATAAAACTATCATCAAATGTCAACGATTTAAGAGGGATCTGACACTGAGGTTTATTTAACACATTATTAAGAGATATTATTCTAAGCATATTTTCAACCTGAATTAAATATTTTTATTTAAATATTGCTGATATAGAAATGTCTGATTAAATATACCTGTTAAGTTTTAAAAGTTGAAGGAATATGAACCGTTGTTTTTTAAAACATATGTTTAAAACTTGAAATTATGTAAACGTTTATAAGTTAATTTGCGTTCCACGAGACACAAGGTTGATCCACTCCATGCCTTAGAGCTAAAGAGTTTCCCAAATCAAAGTTTTATCTGTTCATTTTTTAATGATTTTTTATATAAGCTTTAGACTAGAGTATGTTCTATTATACCTGTTCATTTTTTTTACATAAAGATTTTTTTTTTATATAAGCTACAAGTTTTATCAATAAAACATTAAATATTGACACCAAAAATAAATAAATTATTTACTATATTGCATCTTTCCAAAAATGAAAATGTATTTTTTTTTTTTTGAAGATGCATTATGTATACACCATATAGGCAACTTTTTGTGATCATTTTTATTAATATTCTTTTTTAAAAAAAAAAAAATAATGGTTTTCAAAAAATAAAAAGTTAAGATTCCTTGCATAATAAAATTTGGTTATTAAAAATATCTTGGTTAAAGAATTTGATTGTATAAATCTCTCCTATACACACATATAAACTGTACATGTGTGTACAGTCTGCATACTGGCCCAATTGAATAAATTGCAAAAATTAATGTAACTTTGGATGTCACTACTGACCTTGGGTCAGATATACTCTTAGGCCGGTTTCAAACAAACGTTTTTCAGACGGACGGACCCTTCGCTGATTTGAAATTAATATTAACTCAATGTAGAAGACTTGCACCAATGAGCTTTCTACCACCAGCTGTGATTCAGCGGAACCTCATTGGTTTAGTCCGTCAAGGCTTCGTTGCATGCTAGTTGTTGTGAGCGGAGGCATTTCATCCGTCAGTCATCTGGCCGGAGATTGTTATCTCAAAATCACATTATTTTTCATATTATAAAACTTTCCAACAAACTAATGTTTTTTTATAACGGGCGAGTTTAATCAAAATATTACTGTGAGATAAAACACAATATTAAATTAGTTATATCAATGAAATAAAGTTTAAATTTATTATAATAATTTTTTTTAATCAGTCTAACAGCAATTTTTTATTAGCAAGTTTTCAAATTTTTTTTTTTTTTAATTATCATGGTACTCATGATAATGTCATCATGGTACTCTACTTTAAAACTCAGTAATTGACAATGCAGCTTCATGTGAACACTGACTTTTTAATTGCTCTTGCAGATTAGGACCCTGCCGGAGCACCCGTCAGTTTACAAAAATGTTCATTTGAAACCGGCCTAAAGGCCGGTTTCAAACAAGTGTTTTTTTAGACTGACGGTGTCCTCCAGCAGGTTTCAAATCTGCAGGAGTAATTAAAAAGTCAGTGTCTCCTATTTATTTACAAGCATTGTCAATCATTGACAATTTAAGATGAGTGCATTGTCATTTTTCATAAACAGCTTGTATGGAAATATTATTTTGTTTTTATGTCGCATATTTGGATTGTTTTTCAAAGATAATAATATTCATGATAATATGAATTTAAATAAAAATCTAATTGATAATAGTTAAAAATTAATTTAAAATAATATTTTAATCTGAATACTGCCCAACCTATTATATAACCTTACATACTCTACTTAAATGACCGCCATGGCAATTAAGAAACAAAACCAAGATTCTAAATACATGGTGTGGCCTCAATTTCAACGTAGGTGTTTGGCGTCAAATTTAAACATTAATACTAGCATAAAAGACGAGGTGAATTCAGTGAAAAAAAATAAAAGGGTATGAGTATGAAACATAAAATGAATTCAGTGCAAAACATAGCTTGCAAATTATGCAAAGCATGCCACCTGATTGCAGTGCAAAACATAGTTTACAAATTATGCAAAGCATGCCTTCTGATTGCAGTGCAAAACATAGTTGGCAAATTATGCAATGCATGCCTTCTGATTGCAGTGCAAAACAGTTTACAAATTATGCAAAGCATGCCTTTCTTATTGCAGTGCAAAACATAGTTTGCAAATTATGCAAAGCATGCCTTCTGATTGCATTTCTAAAAAAAATCAATTGTTGAATTAAAATTGTCTCAAAGGTTATAATAAATTTAAACTTTATTTCATTGATATAACTAATTTAATAATGTGTTTTATCTCAAACAATGGTATCTTGATTGAACGCACCCATCTGAAAAAAAACTTTTGTTTGATGGAGAGTTTTATAACAACATGAAAAGCAATGTGATTTTGTGACAACAATCTCTGACTGGAGCAAATGGCTATGCTGATAGCAACTAACAGGCAGTGAAGCCCTAGCGGATTAAAACCAACAAGATTCCACTGATTCACAGCATATGGTTAAAATCTCATTTGTGGTGTCCTACATAGAGTTAAAATGTTAATTGCAAACCAACAGAAACTCCACCCATCTAAAAAGCACTATTTGAAACTGGCCTTAAATAGTAGTTCACACATGAATGCAGTCTTTAATTTTGATAAGTGGTTCCTTAATTTGGTTATAGCATCAATTGACACTGAATATTATTCTTGTGAACTGTATATAGATATCCTGATTTAGATATAAACCCTTTCTGTTTCCATTTTCTCTTCTTGCACCCAATTCAGCTAATTGTCTTAAGATGATAAATCCTTATCCTGCTTTTCTTTGATCGTTTCAATAGTTATGTCATTTACTCGCTGTGAGAATTTAATAGTAGGAAGATAGCACTTCCTGAGAATAAATTCTATTTCAGAACATTGAAGGAGATATGGAGTTATATTGTGCAACATGCTTATGGAATTTCAAATCTATGCTACCATCACTTAATCTGGTCTCAGTATGCCATGAATATTAAGCTGAGTTCATTCCATATAAATATACGTAGTTTTTGCCTCTTTATTGCAAATTCATGTGTTCTCAGATTATTTTAGGTTAAAGTCATGAAGTATAATAAAAATTTGAGCCTCAAATTATTATGGGCTAGATATGGCCAGAAAATATTATAAAATTTGAAAATCTCAAATTATTACAGACTAGCTTATATCTGGAAAATATAATAAAATATTGGAAGAACTTTAGTCAAAACACATAACGGCAATTACACATTACAATTCTTTAGAACTTCTTTGAGCATATTTGAAAAACAGTTGCCAAAGAATGAAAATGTGAAAAAAATTGAGACAGGACAGGACGGAGGATGGAATCAAAAAGAGAACATCGAGGGAGCACAATTGGAAATTTTCAACCATGAAAATATTATTTATTATACTAAGATGAAAATCTAATTAAATGATCGCTATACAAAAATATTAATATTTTAATGTAAATTTTATTATTGATAATAATAATGTTCAAATTAAAAAATATAAGAATTAAACCATCACTACTACTCACTAAGACTAATTAATAAACACACATTAGAAACACAGTAAATTATAGAAAATAAATCATAAATTCAAAATTAAAACTTAGATATAGTTATTTGAAAATAAATCAACAATGTGAATTGAGTTACTAGGTTCAGAGGGGGCAATATAGCATCTGTAGAGCAAACTTATCTACACAGTGTATTACAAAACAACCAAACGTGTGACTATGCGGCAAGATTAAATGGATCAACGGTCTTATTTTTTGATTTCCAGACCTAACCTTCATCCTAAGTGATAAATAACCATTTCTTAACCCTAATAATAATCAAGATGATAATTTTTACAATATTTCATTCAGCCCAACCGTTAACCAATCAGCTGTGGTTTTTATAGTAACCTGTATGGAAAAGTTTGCTCAGCAGACATCTATGGAAAAACTCTTGTTTAATTAGCTATTCAAAATTCTTTCTATCATGTGATGCAATTAACCAATAATGAACCATATTTTCAATATTTCAATACTGCTATTTATAAAATTATGTTTGTAAGACTTAATGTTAGTGGTTTAAGACAGTTTTTATAGTGAGTTTTGTCTATTTACTCCATTAGATAAGGTAGCATTTTGATTTATTTTTCAAAAGAAACCACATGGTTCTAGCTAAATTTATAGCAGAAATATTTACGATAGCATTTCAACTTTGTGTGTCTCTATCTAGGATCCTAAATGCCATATTTTGAGTGAAATAAATGGAATACTTAAGTTAACTTTGATATTATTTTAATCAGAAATAACTGATGTGAAAAACCTGATGTGAAAACCTGAAAATTAGTTTTTTAAGTCATTTTAAGTGCTATCTATACCGTTTCACTTCCTTTAAAAACTAGATAGGATAAAAATATAAATTTAAATAAGAATACTCAAGTAATGGTAATTTGAATTAATTTGACTGATTCGTCTATTAATATAAGCTTTAACAAACTCCCATTATCAGAATTAGAGCATAGTGAATTTTATCTGAATAGACCTACATACAAAATAGTAGCCTTTACATTAAAGAGATTAGCCTACAAGATTGTAATAATAAATGAAAATAACATTAAATAACTATAGGCCTACTTGGTGGCTTTTTTTTTAATTTATTTTCTCCATTTGCATTTTTATGTATGTAAAATTAAGTATGTACTGGTTTTGCCACAAAATTAGCACCAATTCAGAATAACAGCAACAATAGTTGTTTCTTGCTTATATATAATTCAAATTCTGTCTGGTATGCTCCTTATGTTAATCATTGATAAATTAATAATTATTAAGATGTCTGTTGACCATTTAAATGAAGGATTAAATGACTGGATCTCTTGTTTCTTCTCTGCAGAGACTAATCATGTAATCTTGTTCAGTATGCTTCCACTGCTATGTTGTCTAAAATGTTTATTGAAAGGTATTGTAGAGGTAACTAAAATACATTATCACTGAATTAATAATAGCCACAAGGAAAATGTAAATTTAAAAAAAAAAACTAAAATTACTTAAAATTTATAAATTAAATCAGGCACAGTATTTGCATACTTTCTTTAATAAATGTTTATATATAGTGAGTGTAGGCTGTTAAAAATAAATTATATAAGTTCATTTCATACTTTAAAATAAAATAATTACCTGTTTTCTATTTTTTATAATTCGAATGATTCTATAAAATGGAATATTCTAGATTAGAATATTCCATTTTCTAAAGAGGGGGAGAAGCATCCATTTAACTTTATTCAATATTTCTTTTTGATTATTATTTTTGAAATGTCTTAATTAAAACTGATCCAGGCAGTCCAGTACTCATTTTTTGTTTCTTCTTTTAATATTATGCTGTATTTAGTTATTTTTTCAACTATTATTGCAATAAAATACATTATTTTAGTAAAAAAAAAATTACCATATTATATAGGCTAAAAATGCCAGCAGTAAGTAGTTATTTTTTTATTTTATTTTTGATTACATAGGAGAAAAAAATAATATGCAATATTGTCTAATGAATCAATTTATTTTTAATATACATTTTAACATTTTATTTTGCATATTAACACTTTCAGGACGATGGACATGACATGCACGTTCACCTAGTATTGCCACATGGCCTACAGACGTGACATTCACATTCTAAAAATTTAAATAGGCTAATATATAAATTTAAAATAAATTATGATCACTTTATTTTATTTTCTCAATATTTTAGGCTAATTTCTAATTAATACATCATTACAAAATTATTTTCAGACTATGGTAGTAATAATAATTATTCATTATATTGCTAATCGTCTATGATAAAAAAATTACAGTAAACTTTGTCAATCGGCCTTTGAATATCATCATTCTAATTTATAAAAAAAAATATTAAAAAAAAAGCGTCATTGTTACATTCATATAATTATAGAATTAGCTAGCTGGGTAATTCTATAATGAATGGAATAGCTCCAGTCGATGATTTTTACTAAACAATGAAGTAGACTATTATTGTCTGACAATGAAGTTAGCCTGTTATTGTCATGTGATTCATTGCAATTAGTTTATATAATTCTAAAATAATATTTCCTCTGTTTTATTACAATATTTTTGTTATGAAAAGGCAGAAATAAATATTTAATGACAATAGGCTCTGATTTAGAATTGGAATGAATCAAAATGTTCAAAATTATTGATTTTCGTAAATGTAAATTAGCACTATCATCTGTGTTTATAAATAAATATTTATATCTTAGAAATGAGATAGAGTAATATAAATTGGCAAAAAGTTTAATAGTATTATTAGGATTAAATTTACAAAAATTTAAGTAAATCTAACCAAAGAAAAATGAATACATTAAATTAGCGCATTTTTTGTATTTTTACAAAAAAATGGCTCTTAATTAGCATACCGCCAAATTTTAATCTGATAAGCTATGCTAATTATCTTCTGGATATTAAAAGTATATCTACTTAAGATAACTGTTACAAAAAAATTAGAAAATTAAATTAAAAATTGGAGGAGTTATGTCAATTTTACTAAACCCTAAAAAGTGGCAGGCCATAGGGATTTTCCACTTAAAAATGAGCATTCCTGAAAGTGTTAACTAAGTAAAAATATACAAAATAAGAATTTGGTGGACTTGTTTGAAAATTTTCAATGCAGCGTGACTACAGATTAGGCCACACACAAAAAATGTGCAAAAAAAAATGAAGTTGAAAAAAGAAAAGTAAATGGATTAGGAGAAAAAGAAAATGGAATTGGGGGTAAATCAAATAGAATTGGAGAAAAATTCAAATGGAATTGGAGGGAAAAGAAAATGGAAAAAAAAACCCAGAATTCTTGAAAACATGAAAATGTAATTAGGGGGAAAGAAAACGACTTTTTGGTATCCCTAGTATTGACTCCCTTGATGTATTTGATTCCTGGCTAAATGCAATTCATTGTGTAGCATGTCAAGTATACTATCTTTTAAAACTGGATATCATTGTTACTTTATAACAAGGATGTCTGCAGAAGAAAAAAAGGATCTTTTTAACTTTCTTCCCTGATTTTTTCACAAGTGTCAATAGATAACGTCCAGAATTTACTAATTTCTCATGATTCAAATGGTTGGGGTTGTAGTTCTGGGGCCCAGGTCCATGAGATAGTCTATAAACAAATGCCATAAGACTCTACATTGTTATGACCAGAGGTGAAGAAAGGGGAGCATAAGCCTGGATAAGGAGAGCCGCAAGCATCCCTGTAAGCTTGGATAAGGGACCCGTAGGCCTAGCAAAGGTCAATAAAACATCAATACAAAAAAAAAGCTTATCAAATTTTCACACACAAGGTGCTCTATAGGTCTGGACAAGGAACCCACAGGTTCATCAAAGGTCAACAAAACGTCCATCAACCAAAAAAAAAAAAGCTTATAAATTTTTCACACACAAAGGGCTTTATAGGCCTGGTCAAAGGGGTCCTATAGGCCTGGTCAAAGGGGCCTTATAGGCCTGGTCAAATAAGCTTTATAGGCCTGGTCAAAGGGGCCTTATAGGCCTGGTTAAAGAGGCCTTATAGGCCAGGTCAAAGGGACCCTATAGGCTTGGTCAGAGGCCCTATAGGCCTGGTCAAAGGGGTCTTATAGGCCTGGTCAAAGGGGTCTTATAGGCCTGGTCAAAGGGGTCTTATAGGCCTGGTCAAAGAGGTATTATAGGCCTGGTCAAAGGGGCCCTATAGGCTAGGTTAGAGGCCCTATAGGCCTGGTCAAAAGAGCCCTGTAGGCCTGGTCAAAGGGGCATTATAGGCCTGGTTAAAGAGGCCTTGTAGGCCTGGTCAAAGAGGTCTTATAGGCCTGGTCAAAGGGACCACAGGTCCATCAAAAAAGATTATCAAAAGTATGGAAGGGCTCCGCCTGGATTTCAGTCCCAGGGCCCCTATTAGAATGTGGGGGTCATGCCTATAAGTCACATATAGTTGGATTTATTTGATATCGGTATGTTTTTACAATACTTGCCTTAATTACTACAGCGAGTAGCAGTTATATGTAAGTTACTTTTTATCGTCAAGTCATGGAATAGACTTTAATTCCAGTTTATCTCAGCTGTTTTATTTTTAAATTTTCTTCTTACATGAACTTTCAATTCACTTTATTATAGAATTTCTAAATTTAATCCATTTATGTTTTTAAAAACATTTTAAATTTATATTTTTAAATGGAAATGTAGGCTAACAGATGTAACAAAATATCTAACATTTAATTAACCAACTAAATTATAAATATTCTCTAATTTTTATTACTTGGCTGCACAGGAATGTTTTGACATTTGCAAGCTTCAAGAAAAAGATGATGTTTTCCAAATGTTTAATAAAAGTTAAGCCTGGTTAAACTTGACTTCAAATCAAATTGAAAGAAAGAGATAAAATATCACAATCGTGTAAAAATCTTTTAAATATTTTTTTATTGCTCTTTCAGCTGTTTTTCAATGTCTTAAATATTTTATACAGTTTTATTTTTATTTTTTAAAGTAAAATAACACCAGTTGTCAAAAAAAAAAAAAAAAAAAGGAAAAATTGGTAGAATTTTGACAATAGGTTATCCATTTAATTTAATCAAAACGTGTTACACTAACCCAGGTTGTAAAGGCTACTAATAACCAGGAATGGAACAAGTGGCCAAAGGAAGTAAAACATCCGATAGCCAAGCAGCTTCGTCACAACTTCCAACTATTCAGTTACAGAAGGAAAGAGGCAATGCCCCACCAGTAGGTACAGAGGTAGACCTCAATAGG
>PXIH01S0036631.1:767-13985 GCA_003024985.2 Euperipatoides rowelli
TATAGATAAAAATTAAAATAATGTGTTTAAGTGCCATGAAACCAACATTAATACGAGAAGTGTTATTAAATTAAAAGATATACCAGAAACCGAACTTCTAGATTTTTTAAAAATATGTGCGTCTAATACATTTGAAAATTAACAGATGACAATTTTCTATGTTTAAACTTTAAATTGAAAATTTACAAACACAAGTTTAAAAAAGCTTGTTTCCTGAACATTTATTTTGATATCAGCTACCATGTGTTTGTAATGTTAGCCTGCAGCTATAACTACTAGATAAATGAGAGGGTTAACAGACCACCAGGTGGTGTTTTGAAACAGATTCATTTCAAATTATTTAATTAGAATTTACCTGTCTCTACCTAGCAAAAATCAATTACTTTTTTTTTTTGGTTAAAAAAAAGGAATGTTACAATAATTCTTCAAACTGACTTCAATACAAACCAAACAAGTAAATCTAGATCTTGTGCTTTGTAAAAATTTATAATGCTCCAATAGGCAAGAGTGACCATCTAATTATTATTGTAGAACTTAGCTTTATAGTTAAAACATCTTAAGTAAATTCCTATTTTTTAGACTTTAAAAATGCAAATTATTCAAATACAGTACTGTTTTCTGGACAGTGTTGATATATCTAATGGTTTATAGAAGAGAGAAAATTTCAAATGATTACAACATTTTTAATACTATTATTCAAAATATAATTTCTGATTTTATTCCCAAAAAAATAATAAGTTTTTCTAATTGCAAACAGAAACATTTACCATGGATAAGTAGTGAATTATCAAGGGATAATAAAGAGAAAAATAGAGCTTTTATTTATTTATTTATTATTCTAACAGGATCTTCACAAGAAGTGTTGTTCCAGATCCCTATGTCCAAAAGTTACAATAAATTATACAGAAAATAAAACTACTTTAGTTAAATATAAATTATTAAGATAAAACTATAATAAAAATTAAAAATTTGGGTGAAAAAGCTATAATTTGTAGATTTGTGCATACACTACTATTAATAATTACCCAAAAGGTTGGTGATCACAATTTAAAACCCTTTGAATAATAAAAATAATAACAATTTTACAATAAAAATTACAGATAAGGGCAAATAAATCAAATTCAAAACTAAAATGAACTTACTTAATAAAATTATTTGATGGTTCCTTAAAATTAGATATGTTGCGGCCTTTCTAATTTCCATGGTAATGAATTCCAAATTTTAGTACCTTGGGCCTCAAAGGAATTTGCATGAGTTTTTAGTTTTTTTTTCTCTTAACTAAAATGTTTGTTTTCTTAGTAGCGTAATTATGTATTTTGTTAACATCCACAAATAAGTCAACGAGGTATTTTGGGGCCAGGTTATTTTTAATTTTCCACATTTGTCTACTTATCAGAATTTTTCTTCTAATTGAGTGAGTTTTCCAATTTAAATTATTTAGGGCTTCAGTGGGGCTTGAAGGATCATAGCCAAAAACAAATAATCTGGCGGCCAAATTAAAAATTCCCTGTATTTTTTGTGATAGTAGTTTCCCGCATGAGTTCTAAATCACACAACAATGGTCAATCATCGATAGTACCAAGGTATTAAATAGTGGCACCAATAAATTCACTGGTAATAAACTCTTGAATTTAATTATGAAAAACAAGGAACCTACAGATTTTTTATGTAGGTATTCAATATGTTTATCCCACAATAAATTTTCATCAACTATTAGTCCCAATATTTTTATATACTGACTCAGATTTATTACACTATCACCTAGTTCTAAATTAAAGTTTGATAAATTTAGTCTGCTTTTCTTCTTCTTTGTCCCAACCAGCATACATTTAGTTTTCACATCATTTATTTTTAGTCTATTTCGCTCCATCCATTTATAAATGGCTTTAACATCTGTTTCCATCCATTTCTTTGCTTCATCCAAATCAGAATGTGCTAGACTCTATGTGATATCATCTGCAAATAAAGAGATATTACAGTGATTTATCACTCTAGGCAAGTCATTTATATAAATCATGAACAACAGAGGGAACAAAATGGAGCCTTGGGGACACCAATATTTGATAATATGTATCAGAGAATTTGCCATTTATTTTAGTCGTATGAGATCTATTATTCAAGAAATCCGCAAACCATAAAATGCTTGTAAGTTCAGATCCATATTTGCCAATTTTTCTAACAAAATAGTATGGGATACACTATCGAAAGCTTTACTTATGTCCAATGCTACTATTAAAGTAACTTTACCACAGTCCATATCTTCCAACCAACTCTCTGTCATATTAATCATTGAAGTTTGGATGGAATGGTTTTTTTCTAAAACCATTTTGCGATGCGATAATAAAATCTCCAACTTCCAAATTTTTAGTTAGCTGGTTGAAGACTACTTGTTCTAAAATTTTCTCCACTATTGGTAAAACCACGATTGGTAGAAAATTACAAGGGTTGTTTTTTTTCTCCTCCTTTATATAGTGGGATAATTATACCAGTCTTCCAGATTTTTGGAATTCTGCTAGATATTAAGGATTTGTTTATTATCATTGTCAAGAAATCAATAGAGATTGGTAGAGAGATTTTCAATATTCTGCTGATGACTTCATTTATTCCAGTGGCTGTCTTGTCTTTGAGTTTGGCTACTATTTTAGATATTTGTATTTTATTTATCTGACTGAGGCCAAAAGATCCATCTTCATTAGAACATTCATCATCTGTAATTGAGTCATCAGATTCTGAATATGAACAAAATCCATCCTGAACAGGTAGATATCCAGGAAAAGTATCTATTGACCTTAAAATATTGGCAAAATGTTTATTCATATTGTCTGGAGAGATCATTATGTCAATATTTGCATTTTTTCTCTCCCAGTTAATTCTTTCAAATATTTCCAAATTAGATTAGGGTCTGCTCTATTTTTTTTTTCAAATATATTATGATAATAATTACTTTTCCCAATTTCATTTGGTGATTTTAAATAGTCCTTTATTTTTTTGTACTGTTTCCATGTATCTCCTCCTATATCAAGCGCTTAAATAAGCCATTTTCTTTTTTCTTTTGATCAGTAATAGAGAATTTTCAGAACTCCAGGGAATCCTTTTATGGTATTTTGATTTACTAATCATACATACAGGAAAGGGGGGGCATGCTTATCCAGACAATTTATCAAAAATTTATTAAACAATTCAACTTGATCGTTTATATCATCTAACATCATTATATCGTGCCAGGGGCTATTTTTAAGATCACTAAAGAATTTTTCATCATTGAAGTTTTTATATGATCTGACTCTCAGGGAAAGTTTAATTATTTTTTTTCTATTTTTAAATTTATCATCCCTCTTATCATTAAGTGATCTGCAAAACCAATGGTTAAGTTTCATATTTCATTTTTATTTATCCAGAAATGATCTATCATTGATTGGGAGGATTCATTTATTCTTGTTGGGGATTTTATTAATTGGGTAAAATTTGCTGAATTTAGCAAATCTTCATATTTTCTACTTAACGATGATCCTTTCAACAAATCTATGTTGAAATCTCCTGACAAAAATTTGTGGGTAAACAATATGAGTTTGACCAATCAATCAGTAACTTCAGCAGACTCAGTGAACAATCATCATCAGGGGGCCTATATACTGAAACAAACAACAGTTTACTTTTATTTGNGGTTTTTATGCCCAAAAATTCCAGTTTCAGTTTTCAACGTGATCGAATTCCTTAACAATTTCGAAATTTAAATCTCGATGGATATAAATCAGTAGACCTCCTCCCTTTGAATGTTTATGGTCGTTTCTAATAATTTTCAATATGTATAATATCATCGGGAATATTTTCATATAACCATGTTTCTGATAAAGATAAAATTGATGGAACGTATTTGGAAACAAATAGTTTTATTTCATCTAATTTGCCAAGTAGACCTAAACTTTGGACGTTTACACTAAAGACAACAATATTATCTTTGTCTTTACTATTTACTTTAACAACTGAATCCATAATTGAATTTATTTTAGAAGTTATTCCTTTCAATACCAACTGAACCACCAGATGAGTTTGAATCGTCTATAACTATTATGTCTTGAGGAAGTTCTTTAAAGAGACATTTTGGACATACAAAAGAAAATTTATATTTTTCTTGTAGGTTAAGATAATCTTTACATTTCATTTTATTGAATTTAATATGTGTCCACTCGTCACAATAATCACAGGAAAGAGCGTGATGATTTGAAGCTACAGCTTTATTACATATACTACATGGGTATTTAATTGGGCCAGGGTTTCGTTCGACGTTACCACTCAAAATAAAAAACATCAACATTTTCTTATATGAGTAACAGTCTATAAAAGTCAATATCAAAAAGGAACTCACCACCAATATATTTTTTTACACAAAGAATTCATCATAAGGAGTTGATAAATCAAAGCTTTCAATATAAATACAACGTAATAAAGTAACATCAAAAATTGCAAGTGCAAGAAAATGTTATGAAACTGATATTGAGTGGAGCAGGTAATAATAGTTTCATTTTAAATACTTTGGAAAAAAAAATAAGAATAATGTTGTCATTAAGAAAATAGTTCATCAAAATTTAACAGTCACTGATTCTGATCTTATTAATGAGCTTTTTCTTAAGCACTATAGATGCAAGATTTAGTTCTCAAAATTACATGGTAAACAAAGTTCATTCTTCAGAACTATTCTTGCCAATTACAAATGATGAGATCAGTGAATCTATTAGTGCACTTAGAGACTTCTTGGCATCTGCAAGTGATTTGATTTCTTCCTTCTTTATAAAAAAATGTTCTACCTTTTTTGGTCTTAGTCTGATTGCATTATTCAATATGTCACTTCAGATTGGTATTTTACCACTTGAATGGAAAGAGGGAATTATTATCCCAATTTATAAGAAGGTAAACAGAGATAATATAAGTTCCTATAGGCCTATCACATTAACTTCTGCTCTGGGAAAGTTGATGGAGAAGATTATATTAAAAAGAATAAATCTTCACCTAAGTTGTAATAATATATTGTCACCAAGCCAACATGGCTTTAGACCCCAACACTTTACATCAACAAACCTTACTACTTTTTCTGAGTTTATTTCTAATGGATTTAATATTTCTAAGAGTACTGATGCTGTGTTCTTTGACTTAACTGCTGCATTTGATTCTATAAATATTAATATCCTTATAAACAAAATGATAACTCTTAATTTTAATTCATTTATTATAAATTGGCTAGTAGATTATTTTCTAAACAGATCATTAAAGTCAAAATTAATAACACATATTCAAATTCTGCTGTTTTGAATTGGGGACTGCCACAGGGTGCAGTATTATCCACAATCCTATTCAACATTTATCTATATGACCTAGAACATATTTTCTCTACAAGAGTATTGTGGTGGTTCATGGATGATATTAAGTTATTTTCATATATTTCTTCCTCTGAGGATGTGATCAGTTTGCAATCAGACATCAACAAGTTCACGAAGTGGTGTTTTTTTAATGATTTACCATCAATTTGGAGAAGACAGAAACAATGAATTTTGAGTATAAAAAAATATTTGATCGTTCTTATTACTTAATTCTAAAGAAATTAAAAATGTTGAAAACCATAAAGATCTTGGTGTGTATTTTGATAGTAGGTTTACTTTTTCTACACATGCAAATTATATCACTAAAAAAATGAGATCTAGTTAAGCTATTACTGTAGTCCGGCCATTTCTATTGGTTTCAAAAAAGATCAAGATAAACTAGAAAAAAACATTATAAAGCTTGCAAAATGTATACCTGGTTACTATAACCTAAGTTATTCTGTTAGACTACCTCAAATTGTTTTTTCCCCCTATTCAGCATTAATTGGTCTACCTAGATTTGGTTTATATAATAAAAGAGATAGTTGTTACGGGTAATTCCTCTGAACTCTTTTCTTTGTCAAGTAGAACCACTTAGTACATAGGAAGACTCAGAAAAGGAGTTTGTCTATAGTACATAGGAATGTCATATTATGGAATGGGTTACCGTCTTCTATTGTGGAGTCTAATTCTTTTTGGAGTTATAAAAAAATCACTCATTGATTACTTAAAATCTAGTGATTTTTTCAATAATCTATTGTATTTACAAATTTAATATTTCATGTTTACTGTAAATTAATGTTGTACTGTTATGAGCTTTGATTGCTTTATTTTTATGATTGTTGTGTAACAAGGCTAGACCTTAAATGTGATGTAAATAAATAAATAAATTAGTACCGTATTTGATTGCAAAAATAAGATAGGGAACTTTCATACCCAAATAACAACTCGCTTTCACCTCATTCTCTCAAAAGTAGGAATGTACCAGAACTTGAATTTTCAATTTCGGCTGGAACCAGAAAACAATACTATACTACTATACAAATTAAATTAACAAAAAAAAATTATAACTTTATAATCTTTTCCATTTTCTGCAGACAGCCTACACTATTTCATTTTAAAAGCTCTTAGGCCTATTACCTATTCTTTTCAATTCAGTTTATTGAAAATAGGCTTCTATTGTTATAAATTTACAATACAGTTACCATTATAATGTTTGAAATAATATGGTTGCTTTATTGAAACATTTTTTTTTTTTAAATTCATTCATTCCGGCTTTTCAAACAGATTAAAAAAAAAACTTATAATAAAATTCAAAACTTGATGAAAAATATATAATTTTTGTATTAATTATAATAATAGTTTTTTCTATTAATTTTCAAGTTTTGTTATAATTTTTATCATATATTGCATAAAATGTAAAAAAAAAATATATTTAATTAGAAATATTTAGTTTTGTTCAAATTTAAATGTTCCGTTATCATATCGTTGTCTTAAATAAAATTAAAAAACATAATGTCTGCTGGCCTGCGGGTCTAGACGAGTGGTATCAGCTCGCCACACGATGTTCGCTTGTAATCTGGCGGTACGGGTTCGAGTACCAAAGGAGAGCAAATTATGTCTGCAAAAATGTAAATTATGTACTGGAGTTTTTTTTTAAAAAAAAAAATAAAAATAATGCTTGCCAGACAATGAATAAATATCACTGTCTAAGCTACAGTAGCCTTAATGATGAGTCTTTTGGTAGAGATGGAAAGCTCCAAGTGCCTGGAACTTGCCAGTTCTGGAAGCATCCACGAACTGGACTTAAATCGTGAAGTCCGGGCTGGAATGCAATTCCAATAACCCCTACTCGCAAGTCACTTTTTGATTTTCTTTATTTATTATATTTTATTCATCATCACATTAATAATCAGTATTTTCTTTATATATATTATTTTAAGTAACATCACATTAATAGTCTTCGATTTTTCCTGATTTTTCCTTATTTATATTTTATCATATTATTTTTCCTCTTCCTATTAATAGGTATCACATTCCTTATTTATCATATTATTCTACCCATAATAATATTCATCAATTTTTTCTCATTTATCATCATATTATTTTACTCAATTAGTAGTCAATTTTTTTTCTTATATTTTACACATCATCACATTAATAATAATAATAATCGTCAATTTTATCCTTATTTGTCATATAATTTTACTCATTATCAAATAAATAGTCTTCAATTTTTTTTTATATTTATCATTAGGACCCTGACAGTCCTGTAAATATTGTAAATGTTTTTTTTGTTTTATTTTGTTTTTTTGAGAGCTAGTCATATGATACTAAACAACATTATGTCAATTGTTCAGGTAAATGTGAGTTTGGGTATCTGTAACATATGTTCTGTTTAGACATTTAGCATTGCGGTTGTAATTTAATGATTGCTCATTTAATTATCTTGTATTTTTGTTTTTTAATTTCTTTTTCATTATTTACAGTATGTTATTTCACATGCTATGAAGGATTAGTCTTACAGTATTGTTTGTATGGCGATAAGCAATGGGTTTACAAATAGGGGCGAAACAAATGAGGCTTTGCATTCCGCTCCTGTCGAATACCGGATATTTTTCATTATGTATATATCCGGCCGAATAGTTTTTATTGAACAATTTAGAAGTCGGAGTTCTTATAAAATTAGTATTTTTTTTTCTTCAAATTTTCCACATTAACAATTTAAAATGGCTGTGAAAATTCTAAATTTCTGAAAAATGTTTCTCTAATTATTTCTTTTTTTTAATAAAATAAATTGGAAATCATTTAATGGTAATGAATACTATATTAGAATTATTCGGCTTCCTATTTGGCTCCTGCCGAATAATTTGAACTATTCAACCAATGGAATCCAGAATGGTATTCGGTGCACCACTATTTACGAGTAAATTAAGCATTCCCTGAATAGTTCTCCTCATGACTTTAGGCCTTGTCTTTTCAGAATAATGCAAAGGAATGTTTCTCCAAGTGTACAATGTAAATAATCATTAGTTTATTTCGTTAATATTCTTCACTAAAAGAATGAAAATATCTTTATTATTGAAGTTGATCTTCATTTGCTTTGTAACCATAACAGAGAGATAATCAGATTTTTTTCATTCTCTGTAACGTTCATGGTTGCAGCAATAGGCTTCGGTTTGTAACCTACAAAACATCAGTTACTACTCACATGTCCAATATGGGAGTGTTAGTGTGGGCTGCATTGAATTCAATGATTCCTTCAACCAGTGTTTCGTTCAGACAATTTTCTCTGGGGGGGGGGGGGGGGGATTTCGCAAGTTCGAAGGGGACAAAGTGTATGTATTTACAGATTTTTTTTTGGTTGACTGGACGTTTTGTTGCCTTTCTGCCTCATTTGATAGCTTTTTTTTTTTTTGGTTAGTAGAGTGGCCGTTATGTTGACTTTGTGTTCATTGACTTGACGTTTTGTTGACTTTGTTTCATTTTATAAGATTTTTATTTTTTCCAAATTATGGGAGGGAGACTTGAAGAGAGTGACTGAAGGGATAGATTAAAAAAAATGGGAGAACCAGGTTAAAAAAATAGTTAGAGAGGAGAGTGAGAGGTGATACAAAGGAAGGAAACATTGGAGACATATAAATATAAACGATATATAAAAGAAGGAGTATTATATGGAAATGGCAGGGGGAGTAAGTTAGTGTTTCAGGCTAAAGCGGGGAGTTTAGGTACTAAAGTGAGGAAAAAAGGTGTGGGGGTGATGGTGAAACAATATGTAGTTTATGTGGGAAAGGAGAAGAAAATGTGGAGCATATTTTGATGGAGTGTGAAGGTTTGAAGGATCAAAGGGAGAAGATCATAGAGAGTGAAAGTAGAGAGAGTGGTGAAGGAGCAAATGATATGGATAGGATGGTAAATGGTTGGGATTTGGTGGGGAGGGTGAGTGGATGGAATGGGTGAAGATATTGCTAATGAAGTGGGAAATAAAGGGTGGGGATAGATGGAATGAAGTTAGGGATAAGTAGGGAACTTTGGACATAAGGCTAACATCTTAGGATGATTCCGGGACTAAGGAGAAGCCAAGAATAGAATAGAATATTAGTAGCCCAGATGCAATTGAGGGGCGTTGAATAAAAATAAGTTGGCGGTGGAAGGATAAAGAAAGAAGAGAAGAAAATTTTGAAAAACGTTGAACTACATGTTTCATCTGTTATGTAGCAGAATTAAATTCATAGTGATTATTTTCCAAATAAATAATGCAAGTTAATATAACAATCAATGCAAAGTTTGCTGACATGTCTAACCCTTAAATTATTCCTTTTTTTTTTTCAAGCACATTTAAGCTAATTGATTTAAAAAATTTTACTATTAGATTGCCTGATAATTTTTTTAAAATCTTATAGGAATAAATTTATACTCCAGGTTCATTCTTCCCATTAGGGTGATTTTTAATGTTATTTTTTATATTTATTTTAATATTGTCCTTCATTATCTTAATTTTCTGCCTGTAGTGTGAATGTTACTATGGTTTATTTTAAAAAATAATTTTATAATTTCAAACTTCAAGGTGTAATATTTATAACATCTTTCTTTACTATGTTGTAAGACGTAGGTAGAAATAGAGATACGTAAAAGAAAGTAAATTCTTCACTGCATTTTTCTGTTTGTTCGCTTAAAGAAGGTAGATTTCCAGGAGGGCACTGAGTAATTTTTTTTCTGAAAAGGTAGGCCAAATAAGTATAGGAAGCTCTGGTCCAGAATAAAATTGGTACGAAACCGAGGTAATAATAAGCTCATAATTAGCTAAAAATATCATCTGAATGCTCAATTTTAATATAATTTTAATTTGTGTCAAAGAGCAGTGGTCATGAGGTGACAAGCATGGCCAACAAGCTATTGATATATATCCAGGGAGGTCGTTCAATCGCCAAGGGGTGTAGTACCTCCGCAATTTTTTCACATGGTCATTGGCTATCAAGAATTTTTCTGTATACAAACGACTCGTTAAAGTCGTTTCTGTGAGAAATCCATCTAGTTATGGCGAAAATGTTGTCCTTCAAAAGAACCATAAATATATTATGAGTTATAATTACGAATAAACTATAGAAAAAATAAGAGATTGAGTTTCACTTAATAGAAGAATGTAATATTATTATGTATTGTAAATAAACATACAAGTCCTCTTCGACTTCGAAGACAGCCATTATACAATAAAAATCTTTTTATTTACATAGTCCTAGAAAATATAAAGGGTGTCCGAGAATTACCTTTATGTGGCTGGCTGATAATGAAATCTGCAGTAACTGTCCAACACAAATATCAAACAGTGTAGGGGGAAGAACCATCAAGTGCACCTATAATCGATGCTTGGATGAATAAACTTTTAAAAGAAGACTGGAAGTTTACTGCAAGGACCATGATAAGTCACNTAACATAACCCCACTTGATTATTGTGGGTTATGTTAAGGTCTTGTTTTACCACACACCTGTACCAAACCTTAATGTTCTTAAGACTCGAATAACAGACACCATAGGTATCGTGGCGAAGGATGAAATTGGGTTTCACCTTGATGTGCTGTGTGCAACAAAAAAGGTCACATGTAGAGATATATTAATCACATGTAAAAAAACATTTTGAGTTGATAAATAAATTGCAGCAAATGGTTTGTGCATTACGACTTTTGGTTCATCAGTTACAGTTTGTTAAATGCTTATCACAAAGGAATTCTCGGAACACCCTGTATATACTTTAAAAGAGAATTTCTTAACCTATGGGTCGTGACCCAAAATTGGATCGCTTGACATATTTAGTGGGTCATGAAATATTTTCGACAAAAATAATATTTTAACATCTGTGGAGAAAGGGCTGACAGAAGTTGTCTCAAAATTATCAAAATCGATCAAAAACGATGATTTCAGCTCTAGATTATCATAGGGTTGGGGCATAGTGGATTTCACACATAGTTGGAGTTAGGGTTCAGGGTAACTGTAAGGTTAGGACTGTAAATAAAAAAAATAAGACTGCTATTCATCTTGATCATGTGACTAAATGGGACTTAGGCCTTCCAGTTTCTAGGCGCTCGTGTTATTGTAAAGGAGACAGTCGTTTTCTAGATACCGAATGTGTTGGATGTACTTGCTGTTGAGCATTCTATTTGGGTCGCTAAACCAAAACTATTACCCCAATTTGGGTCATGACTCAAAAAAGGTTAAAAGCTTTAAAATATATAAGTTAAGTACGGTATTCTAATGTATTAAAAAACAAATGTTCTCTGTGTGTCCGTCATTCCGAACTCTTTAAATTGCATTTTCTCCCCAATGGTTTGTCCAATTACGTTGAGATTTGAAATTGGTGTTCCCGTAGAGGTCTAAAATATGTATATAAAAGGTCAAGGTCCTAGGTGGTCACATGGGTACTAGGAGGCACAAAAATCTAAATTTTTTAAAAAGCTCCGATTAAAAGTTCTAATTTGAAATTGGCGTTTCCGTAGAGGTCTAGAAAATGTATATAAAAGGTCAAGGTCCTCTATGGTCACATGGGGGTACTAGGGGAGCTCCAAAAATTGAAATTTTTTAAAATGCTCCAATTTAGTTCAAATTTTAAATTTGTGTTACCCTAGAGATCTAGAATATGTATATAAAAGGTCAAGGTTCTAGGTGGTCACATGGGGGTTAGAGTTGGACATTTTTGGGGGGATGGGGGGGGGGAGCAAATAACATGGGAGTGTTTAAAATTACCGTCAATTTTGACGGGTCTTTATTAAGATTATAGATAACCAAGAGAAAAACTGAGTAAATAAATAATTTTTTAACTCATGACCTCTAAAGTAGCTATGAAAACCAAAGCACTTCAGATTTTACATCCACAAAGATGATCACTTTTAAGATACTTTTACTAACTAAAAATTAAAAGTATAAAAATTGAGTTTAAGAATTAAAATGTCAACTACTACAATAATCATTATTTAAAGACAAATAAATAATTTCAATTAAAACACTTTGAAACGAGCCAAAAAAAAAAATTAAATAAATGATGTGGGAGAGAGGAGGAGGAATAAGTGTGTATTAATTAAAAAAAAAAATATTGAAGTTTAAAATTAGGCTATCTAAGATATGAGGAAATTCCAAGTTTGAATCATAATGCCACA
This sequence comes from Euperipatoides rowelli, assembly GCA_003024985.2. Lineage (NCBI taxonomy): Eukaryota > Metazoa > Onychophora > Udeonychophora > Euonychophora > Peripatopsidae > Euperipatoides > Euperipatoides rowelli. The sequence continues at coordinate 13,270 of PXIH01S0036631.1, forward strand.
TTATAATTTAGAGTAGCCAAAACATATTAAAATATGAATCACTGGTGACGGTGAATGGAAACATATGCTCAGATATTTTTACCACAAAATGAAGTATACACATGTGGGCTGCTGATTATGCACAAACTAATCACAAAGTACAAGCTTTAATTTAAAGCTTTCAAATTCTATTTATCTCTTTGCTTGTGACATAACTTATTCACTAAACACACACTGGAAGATCTTAATTAACTAATGAAAAGAATAGACATTGTAGATATACAAATAAATCTGTAACACATCAAAACAGTTTGATAACACACGTTTTTGAACACTACCTACAGAATTTTGCAATGAAAAAATAAACTATAAAATCCAAATTTGAAATGCGCACTATTTTTAGAATAAACCTTTTTAAATATACTGTAGTACTGTATATACAATAAACTATATTACTATATATGTATATACAGGGGCGGACGGCAAGCCCAGGGCCCACCCTGCTTACTTCAGTCTGGGGCCCAATTCTTCTCTTTTAGTTTAGGGTGACCAGATTTTCACAATAAAAATCGGGGAAGTTCAGGGGGGGGGGGGGCAAGCCTAGGGCCCACCCTGCTTACTTCAGTCTGGGACCCAATTCTTCCCTTTTATGTTAGGGTGACCAGATTTTCACAATAAAAAACGGGGAAAGTTCAGCCGGGGAAGGGGAGATTTTTTCCTGTGTTTGGGGGGGGGGG
>PXIH01S0036657.1:10510-20661 GCA_003024985.2 Euperipatoides rowelli
TATCTCTTAAAATATTCAAAAGCTCTTGAACATACTAATTAATTAATTAATTATGCAATCATGTTAATTTATGTGCACGCTCTTTCTAATATAAAAGAAGGAACAGTCACTCAAATGTTGCACTTAATCGCATGTTAGAGAGCTGCTTCCTCTAACGACCAGTTGTCTGTTTATGTTTTCGTTATTATTCTACTGAAGTTAGAGGGTGGTAGCCCTCTAGGATTTCCTGCCACCTCTTATTCTAGTAACAGTTCTAGCCATTTGTTAGCATGAGGCTTATTGTTTTTATTATACTCAATAGAACGGGTTTAATAAACACACTTATTTTATTCTGCCAGCTTTGTTTCCAAGCCATTATTCATGTTTTCACATCATCTCATGTAGCGATCCTCTGTGACTTAGGAGATTCGTTACAGTGGATCCCTGAATGAAGGAACTTGAAGAGCTGCGACTTTGAAAGATGTTCTGCTAGACAAGTGAAGAAGGTGACGCCAACGCCTGGTCTGGATGACCACAGAAACTTTTTGTGGTGCGGCAAGTTTAAACACACCAAGGTGTTTTTGTTTGCAATCAACCGGAGAATTTGGTTTGTTTATATCTGGCGAAGTTGTAAAAATAAAGAACACCAGGCAAGAAAAAGACATTCAAGCTACAACTCCCTAAAGGAATGAACATTTTACCAGCACTGCTGAACAGCGTGACAGTTCTCTTTTGTCCCCCCTGCCCTGATGAACATTGATTTGACTTTCGAAGGAGTAGGGGGAGTGGCATTTCAGGGTTTTCCTGTTAACATCTATTACTCTTTCTCCTTGTTCTGCATGCCTCCTGCCAAATTTGGGGTCCAAATTTTTTCAGGGGGAGAGGGAGAATATAGGGATTCTCCCAAATAGGAGTGTGTGTGTTTTTTTATTTGTATTGATTGATTAGTGTTTTCAAGGGGTATGGAGAAGCATTAATTTTCACCTTTTTAAATTCTTCCCAGTTTCACCACTTTTATTCTAGTCTATTCCATTTTTGAAAGAGGGGTGAATCATCACTTTTAACCTTNAAGTTAATTAATGGATATTTTTAACTAGTTAAAGTTAAAAGTTAAGGAAATAAATTTTTAACTAGTTAAGTTAAAAATTAACCAATATTTTAACTTTTTAACTTAACTTTAACTTTTTAACTCAGTTAATGCTCATCATTGGGTGTTTGCATGGGGTGGGGTGGGGGACAGTCCAGTGAGTCCACTTACCTCACTGGGTTCGAATAAAAAATTTAAATTATAAACGTAAAAGTAAGTAAAATATGTAACACTGTGACCATGGATGCTTTGTCTTAAAATTTTATTAAGGGTTGGCCGATTTTGGCCCACAATGGGGTAACCATAAAACACTTGTTTTATCCATTGCACCATTAAAACATGTGATCCTGTTTTGGTTCAGGTATAAATGCATAGCTGTTTATCGCTAATTCATTTATATAAAGTCACTAATTGTCACTACAACAATAACTTGTCCATAAATGCAGCAATAATACAGTACTAATAAACATATAAAAACATGCCTAACTATTGTGAGCAAGATCAGGAAAAATTATCATTTATTAATATTCTATTAAAAATTATAGCTTATAGNTTCACCACTTTTACCGGGTTTCATATCACTTTTATTCTAGTCTATTCCATTTTTTAATAAGGGGAAATTCACTTTTATTCTAGACTATTCCATTTTCGAAGGAGGGGAGCAGCACCAATTTAACCTTATTAAGTATATTTGGTGGTTTGAATAAATAATTTTTTTTTTTTGGTGTTCATAATTTATGATAGTTAAGCTTCAACATTTTCAAGCTCTTCTCATACTTGTTTTATCATTTGAAGGGGGTGAGAATGATAAAATGCAAAGCCACAAAATGAAAATTTTTCAGGAGAATAATTTGAAAGTTTAAAAATATATATAAACACTGTTAATGATTTAAAACTTTTTTAAAAATGCTCTGCCATCTTTGGACAGAATTTTAAAATATTTTGATATGAGCTCCCCCAATTAACAAATAGGTAAACTAATTCAAAATATCATTTTTGCTAAAAGTGTGGCTTTGCATGATATCATACTCACCCCTTCAATTATTTTTTAATTTTTCAAAATGCTCTGCCATCTTTGGACAGAATCTTAAAATATTTTGATATGAGCTCCCCCCATGTGTCAAATAGGTGAACCAATTCAAAATTTGAAAGTTTAGAAAGAGGCTATAAACTATGTTAATAATTTTTTAATTTTTCAAAAATGCTCTGCCATCTTTGGACAGAATCTTAAAATATTTTGATATGAGCTCCCCCAAGTGACAAATAGGTAAACTAATTCAAAATGTGAAAGTTTAGAAAAAGGCTTTAAACCATGTTAATGATTTTTTAATTTTTCAAAATGCTATGCCATCTTTGGACAGAATCTTAAAATAGTTTGATATGAGCTCCCTCAGGTGATAAATAGGTGAACTAATTAAAATATTTTTGTTAAAAGTGTGGCTTTAGCTTATATTCTCAACCCTTCTATTGTAATGGGACAAAATACATTATTGTAACTAAGGTAAATATTTGCTTACCTAGTAAGACAGGTACATCAAAATGGAGTGTGCCTGATCCAGGATTTCTGGAATAGAAGCACTTTCCAGAAACCTCGGCTGGCTTTTGATAGGTTTATTTTTTTTTTTTACAACCACTATAACAATTTATAGTTTATTTTCTTTATTCTCAATTTTTTTTTAAATTTTAATGTACTTTAAGGATATCAGTAAATTTAGTAATGTACTTTGTACATGTTGGATTGTGAAAAATCGTTTTTTTTTTAAATAATCTTATTTTTTCCCTATAATGCCATAAGCTTTCCCTAGTTCAAATTTGAGTTTGTTAAAGTTTTCAATTTTTTTACACCAACCTAGCCGTTTGGTAATTTTTTTAAATTTGGTTTTAAATTTATCTTGTCAAATTCTGAGTTAAATTTTATTTCATGAAATAATTACAAATATTGTAATTTATGACAAACTTGACATTAAACCATTTTTTAAAATAAATTTGACATTTTTTTTCATTTTTTACTTCTTGTTAAATTTATGTCAACATAGACGTTTGTGTAAAATTTTGAAATTTCGATCGTGAACCAAAGATTTTTTTAAATTTTTTTTTCAAATAAAATTAAGTAAAGTATGTGATCCATTTCCATTTAGTGTGCCGTTCTAAAATTCTTTAGTTTTGACTTGTCACATGTGGTTTTTACTGTTTGCTATTGTAAGCAATGTTTAGTAATGGTAAGATTCTGATCAAATCTTGGTAGTTGAAATGTTTTTCCTACAGTATAATTATTCTCCATTCAGCTTGTGGGGAGTTTGACCGGATTGACTGTTTTTGTGACAAGTCGCGTAAGTACTAAAACATAGTACTGTTAGTTATTGGCACTGTAATTTAACATCTTTGTGGATGTGGATGGAATTTTTTTTGTGAATATGATTAAAAATATTGTTTAATCATGCCAGTATGTATGATCTTTGATTCAAGACGTGATTTTTTTTCCATGTTTTTAATTTTCATTGATTTTTTTTAAGTAGTACAGTATTGTGCTAAAATTTTCAAATTTCGTTTTTTTTTAAAGTATTGATTTTGTTTTTCTCAAAGTTGTTTTGTGCGTACATTTTATGCATAAATTAAGTTTAAATTTTTGATTTGGTGCCATTGCTGAATTAATTCTTTAACACAGAAAGAATTTCTATCTTTTTGCTGTTTTACTCACAACTTCTCCTTTTAACTGTCAATTCAACTTTTCATTGGAGTCAGTTATGAGTGTGCCTGGTTTTCTTGCTTCCCATAAAAACAAGATGGCGTCCGCTTTGACATTTACCAATCGAACACGGTTCTGAAATGAAAATTTTTGTACCAGACACTATTCCAAATTTTCTTAACCTTTTTATTTTAATTTTTTTAAACTTCTTAGTTCAGTTCTTGCACCTAATCTGTTATAATAATGCTACCAATCAATATTTTTTTTTGTATTTGAATTTTTAGAAATTATGGTTCTCAAACGTTGTGAATACTAGTCAATATTTTTTAGATCGTTTAGTCTGTAATAAATTTTTTTTTCAAAAGCCACTGTAATTAAATTTTAAATTATATTGTAATATCTTAGGTTGTATGGACACCCGTAATGAGTTAGTCAAGTTTTAAATATTATTTGTCTGCACTGTTAATGATCACGCCATTCCAATCATTGAGAGATGGCAAAGGGAAATTCAAGGTATGTTGGTCTTGAGAGAGACGAGTTGGAAAGACTCCTGCATGAGAAAGACATTAATTGTACATAGACTGGTGGTTTGATTAATGTAATGGAGGGTGAGTTGCAAAAGCTAAACAAAACTATTGAAAACTTAAGTGTTGATGTGAAGGGTATTAAAGAGAGCTTAGATACGGTCAGTCAAATCTAAAATAATCATGCCAGCCATAACCCTGTGAGGAAATACCTCCATCAACTGAGTAGGTGCTCCTTATGTGGAATTTTAGGGCATGAATACAGGAACTGTGATATGAGATTGCAATTCATCCAGTCAATGAGAAACAACAAGAGTGAAGATAGAGGGTGTGGCAGTCATTGTCATAGATGTAAAAAATAATGTTTTGTTCAAAATAACTTATAAATAGTTTTTATCTTGAAGACCAAATGTTTTATTAATGTATGTATACACTTTGCTAGTGTATGTTTTGATCCTATTTTAATTAATTACTCACCCTTGCTGAAATATTTTCATCAAATTGTATTTTTTTATTCTGTCAAGGAGGGATTTTTCTGTTTGCATGTGACATTGGTGAGCTCTGGTGTGATAATTTTTGATTTTGGTCTGACATTTGGATGAGTATTTTTTTTTTCACTTAGTATGGGGACAGCCTGTCGCCCAGGTGCTATTCAATCACTTACACACACGGGCACGCATGTACATACAATTGGTTACCCTCTTAGGGAGGGTTAATTTTTGTCATTATTTTGCTTATAAAGAATCTTGCCCATCGATCCTTTTTCCATTACGATTGGGTTGTGTGACATTTTTCTCGGTACTTCTATAAGTGGCAACTCAATCATGATGTTTTTCTTTTTCTAAAATAAAGGTTTTTCTCATCCATCTGTTCGTTGATATCTTTTAAATTTTTTTTTCATTTGAGTTCATTCTTGTCCTTTGTAAGTGGAGATCTCGGAATTTTATTTGTATTTTTTGACTTGCGTACTGGAGGTTAGTTGCACTTAGCTGTGTGTCCGCAGGCTAATTTTAATTGTTGGTGAAGGTCAAAGTTTTTTTTTTCCACCAGTGTTGAAATCCAATATTTATCAACCCAGGTAAGGGAGTTTATTTCATTAGGTTTAGTATGGTGTATTATAGTAATTCACTTTGTAAATTCCTAAAGATTAAATTAAATAAATTAAATTTCATCCTAATCTTAAATCAATTACTGTATCTAATCTTTTTAACGCAGTTGATCCCAATTCAACTGTGTTCTGTAGCCTTTTAATTATTTAGACAAAAAGTCTTTATATAAATCTTTAATTCTTAAATAGATTTTGAGTTATTTTAAACTCCCTGCTTATTATATTTTAAATATACTTTACCACCTTTTAATTTACCTGTGTTAATTTTAATTGAGTTGAAATTGAACTGAATTTTAATTGTTGATCTCTTGTATAAATGCATATTTTTTTTTTAATTTTGTACTTTTTTGACATTTTATTTTTTAAATCAATTATTATTTGGCATAAGTGGTTTCTCATCCTTTGAGATCGGGATGTAATGAATTCTTTATGTCTGTATGATTTATTTAATCTTAAAATTTAAACTGTATCAAAATATTTTAAGTGACAATCTTTTAAGCTTTGTTTTTCGTTTAAGAGTGGCGTGTTGATCTCGTCTGCCTTCTTACTTCCCACTCCACCTTTCTAAATCCATGTCTATATCCAACCTAATGTACCAGCACTCAGTAAAGTTTGGAGCGGGATGGTCAGATCACAGGCATTTTTCACTGTGTTTCTCTCATTCGATTTCTTAGTATTGAATTGTATATTGATCTTACTGTTCTATTAATGTTATTAATTGTATTGTGAAATTAATATTTTAATCTTATTTTATTTGCATTGGTCAAAGATAGTTTAGTTTTATTTAATTTATGTTTTGTTTGAATTTAATGGTCACTCTAAAGTATGAGATAGGATGCCGTTTAAATATATGCTATAAATGCCGTCTTAATATTTGAATCCATATATCCATTATATAAACTTTGATTTATTTAAACCTTCAAAGATGTGCTGTACATGAAGATAAGTTTACATGTTTATAGACTCTTTCTTGCGGTCAAGAGACATTAGAACAATATTAATGTAAGCTTGCATATTCTCACATTGAGTGATTTCGCTTTTGATAAATCCGTATCCCATTGTATTACTGATCTTATCTAGAACTCTTTTGTGTAATCGCTTTTCGGATCGTTATCTCCACATACACGTATAATGTTGCATTCTGGGAAATTACAGCCAAAATCCACAGGTATCTACCTGGGTGGACTGTTACTAATTTTTGGAACAACGCCTTGTAAATAGTCGAACTATATGGATTATTTGCTAATCAACCTATTGCAATCTTACAATCGCTATAACAATAGATAACTTATGAAAATCTGCGTGAAGAAAAATGTGTAATTTGGATTACGGCATCACCGTGGTATAAAAAGTAAAACGTTGAATTTTAGCTATTCATCTTTGTCCATATTCCATATACCATCTATCTATATCATATGACTTCTTGATCTATTCCTTATCTGTCAAGTAAAAAATGCTGAAGTAATGTAAAGAAGATTGCCTTTACATATAGTACTGTAGCAGAGGCTGACGGAAGTCGCCACCCGCCAAACTAGAAATTTGTTTCACCGCTGATTTAAACCGATGAAATATGCCCGGTTTTGAGTTTACCATGATGTTTAAATAAATTTATTAATCTTCTTTGAGCTGATATTTTTCAGATTCCGAATGCTGATGTTTCNTGAATAAATATTTCAAACCGCAGAGTTTACCAATAGATGCCTTCCAACTTTGCGTATTTGTAAGTTGCAAGCGGAGTTCCTAACTTTAAAATTTGTGTCTCCCAACCCAAGAGATGAATTTCTTTCATGAGATCTCAAAGAACAATAACTTTGCGCTGCGTAAGTAAATTCACAAACAGGGCAATAATTTAATTTTTTTAGTTAGGGAATTAGTGTGACCACGCAAATCATATTTATGTGTAAATTGTATTTAATTGAAATGAGTAAATTAATATAAATAGTGAAATTTTTAAATAATGCATTTCTTAATTGTAAATTTTTATATGCTCAGCTACGGCCAATTGGCCAAAATAAATCTCAATATGTTTCACTAAATCAAACTATGGCATGATCAAATTTATTTCATTAGTGCAGACTAGTCAGTGCTAGGGGTGTCCATACAGTATATTTTAGTTAGATAGAATGTAGATAGTTTTTTACTTTTTTAAATGTTTTTATTTAGGCGTGCATGATAGGCTGCTTTACGATATTCATAAATCTGGATATCAAGCGAGGTAATAATTTATTTATTATATCTGTAGTTATTTCTCCGAATGGTTTTGTGTTACTAAACGAGAGTAGGATGTTCTTTTATTTTTAGATGCGGTCAAGTCAAGTTGAAGAGTTCCAAATCTTTATACATAAACACAGGCATTAGCTAGCTTTAAGGCCACTTGTCTAGTTATTAATTTGATAGGGAAATCTCTCAATGTTGTGTATCCCCAGTACAACTTATGTTAGGCCAGGAAGATTTAATTTTAAACACAAAAAATGAGTTATAAAAATTAGGCCAATAAGTTAGGTACAGTAAGCTACCAGGCCGCGCCCAACAGTGCGGGGCGTGCTCCAAAGAAGAGTANAAATGAAAAAAAATAATAATAATAAATTTATATATATTAAAAAAAAATATTAGATTAGGACCAGGGACAACCTCGTTGGACTACAGTCTGTTATTGTCAGGCATTTGTATTTGTATATTTAATAAATACAACCCTTTGAAATAGAGTGGTTACTGGTTAATAAAAAAAGATATATCGAATAAGATTTTTTAAACAGTTAATTGTTCTTATTATTCTTAATGAATGTTTTAAAATAAATACTATTATATTTTACCTACAGGAAATATTTCTTTAAACTATTAATAAATCTAAACTATTAATTGTTAAATTATACTGCAGACGATTTATAACAATTTTTACAAATAAATCCGCAGTTTACGACGCATTCATATCAAAACTCATTTCCTGGTCATTATATTCATTGTTTATTATTCTATTAATAAAAACAAATAAATCACGGTAAAAAAAAAAAAAAAACTATTTTTATCTAATGACACGTGGGTGAACCGATTAAAACTAAATTTGAAATGCCTGGTTTATTTTCTTTCCCTCATGTCATTTACAAACAAAATATTCAATTCATCAACTAGTGAAAACAATTTTCTACGCCGACATTGAATTTATTAAAAGCATAATTAAATATCATAATAGTATTAGGCTAAAGTGGCAACCAGTTCAGTCACGTGTTATAATTATCATTAACCAAATAAGCTCAATTAAATAACTTATTTTAAGGATTTTAATTCTGGAATTACAGTATATCTCATCTATTTTTATAATGTATTTATAATTCTTACAATGGGAATAATATAACGGATACTCCCTCTATTCATTTTTTCTTGCAAAGGATTAAAAAAAATTTAAATTTACACTTAGGCTTATGTTAAAATATTGCTTACAATTTAAAAATACATTTTTTGACTTGAAAATTTAAAAAAATAAGTTATATGCAAAATTCTTAATAACTTTAATCATTTTATAGTTTAATAAAGTTCACCCATTATTAATTGGAACAAGTCTAGCGGCACGAAACGCCACGTAGCGAGCAATGCAGGTGTGGATGTTAGGCGGAATCGAGGAATACGATAAAAATTTAAGTTTTCAAACATGGATATATCTCATAGTGCCTATAAAGAAAAAGATGATGATTTCGGTTACTCGGAGAAAGTAAGCGTGTCCAGATATTATTCTTATAGAACTGAAACAACTATTAATAAACAACAGGTGAAACCTGCTCGCCATGACTATTCACCAAACATGGCGACGGCGGGTTCGGAGAGCCGTGAAAATAGGTCAATCATATCGACAACAACAGCGGAAAAATCTAAAATTGCTAATAGTAAAGAAAATAAAAGAACTACTGACTATAACTATGTGGAAAATAGTCCACGGGAAAGATCAGGAAGCACAAAATCTGAAACTATGGAAAAAGAGGAGAAACGAAAACTAACAGGTAACCCATTAAAACTTTTTAAAAAACTTACACTTAAAAGTAATTCTGAGGAATCTGAAGAAATAAAACCAAAATCTAGCGGGCAGGAAAGAAAAGCTGGAAGGAGCCAATCTAATTTAGATGAAATTAAAGTGGATAAACTTCCTCAGGTGTTTGTTGCTAAATATTTAGGAAAACGTGACGCCAAAGGATTATGGGGAATTCAGCATACTAGGGAACCTGTTGATCAAATGGTAGCCGTAGCCAAAGCTCTAAAACCGGTGGAAACACTCCCGTATTTACAGTTACACGTCTCAGAAAAAGGAGTTCACCTTAGTGAAATGCCGCAAAATCAAAATAAACATTTCCAGGTGGGCCTCCGGCCCATCGACTCGATTTCCTATGGAGTTCAGGATGTAGTTTATACCCGTGTTTTTGCAATGATAGTTGTGAATGAAAATTTAATGGCCGAAAAAAATTATTTTGAGTGTCACGCTTTTGTTTGCGATAGTCGCTATAATGCTCGAAGATTAGCTTATTCTCTCGCCAAAGCCTTCGAAGTATTTAGCCATACTGTAACAAGGCAGAAATCGGCTAAATCCAAAAAATTTGCAATTGACTTAAGAACTCCTGAAGAAATAGAAGCGGATTTAAAATCAGGAACAGAGATGGATTCTGAAGCGTGAAATAGTACTGTATATCCTGTATAAATTATTATCAAATGACACTAGATTAATTCAAACTTAAAATAAAAAAACAAATTGTTTAATACTGAATTCATTATTTAAATACTTTA
>PXIH01S0036667.1:7150-17670 GCA_003024985.2 Euperipatoides rowelli
AAAGGATGACAGTAAATCTGATATCTAATCCACTACAATAAAAATTGTTAAAATTAAAATAATTATAAAATATTTACAAAAATGATTTTTATAAAAGGAGTTTTAGGCTATATAAAATATTTTTTATAAAATTGGTTTATACAGTATTTTGAATTTTTTTTAATAAAAGGGCTTTATGTCCATATGAATATTAAAAAATACCCTCCTCATCATAAATATATTTTTGTCTCCTTATTTCTCCCTAAAATTTAAAATTAATTTTAGGGGCCCAACTTTATACTAGCACCCCACCACACACCTTACTTTTGGTAAATTTTATTTTTTGGAGGTCATACCATGTTTTATCATTTGGTGTTCCGACTATTCTTCTATTCAATTCAAAATTAAGTTGGGAGAGAGGGTGATCACTTCAAATTAATCCCCCCTTCTCAACACAAATTAAATATTGATAAATTTTATTTTTGTAGTTGATTGGAGGCCTCTTTACACCATGTTTCAATGTTTGGTGGTCCCCCTATTCACCTCAAAATTCAAAATTAATATTTGGTGTCTAACTTCACACTTAAATTTGGTAAATTTTATTTTTGTAATTGATTGATAGCCCTATTCACCCCAAAATTCAAAATTAATATTGAGGAGGGACTGGGGGAGTAAAGTAATGTGAAGATTGCACCCAAAAAAAAAAGTTTTGTGAATATGGGATCACCAATGATGAAACATTGTGTAAGTTACCTACAAACAACTCAAAAAAATAAAATATACCAAATTAAATGTGTGTGTGGGAGGGGGAGGGGGTAAGAGCTACTGAAAATTCCCCACCCCCAAATTTAATTTTGAATTTAAGGGTGAATAGGGAACTACCAAACAATGAAACATGGTTTAATGTGATTTCCAAACAACTTCCAAACATTTCCAAAATTAAAATTTACAAAAATGAAATTTTAAGGGGAGGAAAGGAATGTAAAGATTGCTCCAAAGAAATAAATTTTGAATTTTGGGATGAATAGGGGACTACCAATTGAAGAAATATGGTTAAAGTGTGGTAGGCTATTGTAAAGTTGCCCCTCTCCACACCAAATAATAATTTTGAATTTTGGGGTTAATAGGTGACTACCAGATACTGAAACATGGTGTAAAGTGACCTCCAAACAACCTCAAAATAAATTTTAACAAATTTTAATGTGGGGGAACTAGGTGTAATGTATTCCCCCCCCCCCCNCCCCAATATTAATTTTGGATTGGAACATAGTGTAAAGTGACCTCCAAAACACTCCAAAATTAAAATCTACCAAAATTAATGTAGAAAGTAGGGAGGGCTAGTGTGAAATTGACCCCCCCCCCTCCTCATTTAATTTTGAATTTAGGGGTAAATAAGGTACTACAAAACCATGAAGCATGGTATATAGTGACATACAAACGACTAAAAAAAATAACTTAGTAAAAAAAATTCACAGTGTGTGGGAGGGGGGGGGGCGGAGGGGGCTAATTCACACACGTCAATTTTTTAATCATCATTTCAAGAATCAATTACAGAAATCATGATTTTTCATTTTCATTATATTAAAAAAAAAATCAGCTCGATTAAGAAAAAAAAAACAATTCTACCTAGAAACATAAATCTCTGGAATAGAAAGACTCACAGCGGATGTTTTTACTACACTTAGGTTTAGGATAGGATCACACTAGTATGACTATGTCTAGGTAGGGATCAAGTGATTTTTTTAAAAGGTGGATAGTTGAAGATGGGACTATATGGGTTGGTAGGCTATTACATATATTGACTTCTGAAAGTGATGAAATTGGATCGGAGAAGCGATCTGCAGCTAAATTTATATACTTTGTATGGGTGACCTCTTCTGATTGAGTTTACTCCCATTAAAGAGAAGTGATTATCACTATTATATTTTGTGACTATTTGTTTATAAAATAATATTAAGTGCCTCTTATTCTGCATTGCATAGGTGCTAACATTTTTAGTTTTTCTAGTCTTTTTGTAGTCATAAGTATGGAGGTCGTATAGTGATTTGGTAAATCTTCTGAACATCTATTCAATTTTGTCTTTATCTTTTTTGAAGATGGGTCAATAAATGTTGGCATCATAGTCCAGAATAGGTTGAATGTATAGGTTGTATATTGTTGGAAATGTTTTGGAGGATAAGAATTTAAATTTGTATTTAACATTATGTGAAACATTGATTGACTTTTTAAATGATAAAGTTGGAATGAAAATTAAATGAAAGTTTATGGTCAATCCTTATAATTAGGTCGGTGTTCTGTGACCAGTTTAAGCCTATAAGACCCTAGTTTAATATTAGAGATGTCTATTTGTTTTCCACTTTTAGTTGCATTAAAGGATAGTTTATTGATGATAGACCATTCATATATAATTTCTAAGTCATTTTGGAAGGTAGATGTCTTATTGTGATGTAATTGGTCTGTATAATTTTATGTCATCGGCATTTAGCATTATCTTTGAATTGATGTTTTTATCTAGGAAATGAGTCATTATATTGAAGAGAGGGGCAGCGGTGACCGTTCCTTGTGGTAAGCCTCTTGTTTGTTTAAATATCTCAGATCTGGTTCCATTTATATCTGTTTGGAATGTTCTGTTTGATAGAAATTTAGTAATCCATTTAGTAATTGGTTTTGGAGTGTTGATATTTATCAATTTATTTATAAGTATGTTACATTCTACCTTATCAAAAGCGCTTTCTATGTCCAGGAAGACTAATTTTTGTGAAGTCATTTATTAAGTTAAAAAGGCTCTTTTCACATGAATAACCAAAACGAAAGCCATATTGATTTTTCGATAATAGGTTGTTAGATTCAAGGAAGTGATTGATTATGTTCAAGATGACATGTTCTGCAATTTTCCGATGCATGAGGTGAGGCTTATTGGTCTTTAGCTTTTGATTGAGTTTTTATTTCCTTTTTTTAACTTTGACGTTATTATTGAGTGAGACCAATCTGATGGGATGTATGAATTTTTTATGGAATGGTTGATATTATTGTAAGATATTCACTGTAGAAATTTGTGCATTTTTTTTAAGAAGTAATTGGAGATGTTATCTATTCTTGCAGAGTATGATGCCTTAAAGTTTTTTATTACATCACTTATTTCCTCTGGATTTGTGTAGAGGGAGACTATGTCTTCAGGTGAGTTTGTTGTTGTAGAAGGGTTAAAATTTGTTGATGGATTATTATTTATTTGTTTTTGCGTAGAGGATTTCAAAATGTTTGGAAAAGATATTAGCAATGATTTGTTGTTCTGTCAAAATTTGTTTGTCTTCTGTGATGATTTTAGTGATTTGAGTGGAGAGTGAATTGTTATGCAGATTTGTGTAAAGTATGTTGATGTTTTTAGTGATTTGTTTATAATTTGTAGTTCATATTCCTCTCTTTTAGATTTGATTAGAGATTTGACTATGTTTCTCTGTGCTTTGTATCTGGAATAAATTTGGTCATCTTTTGTCTTTGTGTATCGAGTGAAGTATAGTTTTTTATTATGTCTGGTTTAATCAAGTTGCTTGTCCATCCAAGGGGGTTTGAATCTTCTGTTTGGATTATAATTGGTGACTTGTATAAAATTTTGTTTGATTACGTCTATGATATTATTATAGGTAATTATAAGGTTGTCTATGTCTTCTGAGAGATTGATATTGGAGTTTAGTATTACATTGATTGTTTGATAGTGGGATTTTTCATAGTTGATTTTATATCTTATTGCTCAGTGATTGATTTTTTTTTTTTTGCAAAATTAGTGAATATGATATAAGTGAATGATTACTGCTTCCTATGGGTGATGATGATGGATTTTTATTTATAACCAAGTCGAGAATGGTTGAGCTTGAAGTCTGATATCAGTTGTGAAATTTTATATATTGTTCGAGTTGGAATTTGTCAATAAGATCTAGTAGTTTGAGTTGAAAATGTCTGTATTTATAGTAGTGGAGTTATTGGTCCAGTTAATTCCTGGTGCATTGAAATCACCATACTATGCATCAAGATTATTATTATTTGAGTATTCTATTGCATTTTGAAGGGATTGTATAATTGTTTGGTCTTGGAGGGGTGTAGAGTTAGGAGGTCTGTAGGTGCATCCAAAGAGGATTTTGTTTTTTCCTGAGGATAAGGTAAACCAAATTGATTCTTCTTCACTATTGAGATGGGGTAGGTTAGTTATGTCTAGATGCTCTTTATAGTAATCGATAATCCCTCTTCTATTGTTACGATCCCGATCCCTTACTGAATTAAAGCCTGTTATTTTAATTAGTTCATCTGGAATGTTTGGGGAAAGCCAGGTTTCTGTAATCAGGATTATGTCTGGTTTTTGTGTTTATTATAATTTCAAGTTCATCAGTTTTATTTATAATTATCTTATATTGGTGTACCAGATCAATAATTCTTCTGTGTTGTTTTTAGGTGATTTCTATTTATTTATATCTAGAGCTTTTTGTGTTTCGGTTGTTGTGATAAGTTTTTTTTTTGTTGAACTTGGCAGTGTGGTATGTGTTTCTGCTATATGGCTTTCTATGTTAAGTTGGTAGCCTGTTTCCAAAAGTTTTTTGGGTAGTGTATTTCTATCTATTATTTTGTCTTTGTAGATGACTACTTGATCTCCATTTTTTCATCTCTCTGTCAGTTCAGATTTGAGTAGTTTGTAAGTGGCTCGTTCTTCTACTACAGTTTTGTCTGGCATAAAATATATGGGTTTTTCTTATTTAATAAAACTCTGTCTTAGAGAATGTCTCCTAGCATAGATTGCCACTTTTGATTTGCAGATTCAAAGGTCATTATTATTGGTCTGTTGTTTCCTTTATCTATCTTACCCAGTCTTCTATGAGTCATATTTACACTAATTCCTTCTTTTCGGGAAGACCCAAAAAGCCTATCAATTAGTTGATTATTCTCTCTATAATTATTTAGTTTCATAAAAGATTCATCTGCACCAAAAATATATATATATATATATTTTTCTCTCTCCCCTGCTGCCTGAGTTGTGGCGAGTACCTTAGATAGTTGTTAATCAATAGTTATTTTAATGCTTTCATTTAGATGGGAGTTAGTTGGTAAGGTATTAGGAATCAAGGCAAGGCTTTCTCTTTTTTTTATCTTCTTGAAGTATTGAGAGTTTTTCATTTACAGCTTCTAAGTTAGATTCAAGTGTTTTAATATTTTTACTTAGTTTTATTTTTTTCATTTTTAAGAATTTGTATTTCACAGTTAGTGGTTTTTGTGAGAGTAGTGAGCGATGGAGTTTCATTCCTCTCTGGCCAGCCCAAAATTTGTATCCATTTGTGTTAGAATTATTTCATGGTAAACAATACAGGTTCTAACTTCGGATATGTCATTGTAGAAGGAGTCAATCTTATTTTCAATGTTTCCTAGGTGATTTTTTTCCGATAGTCTCGGTATGCAGAATTTGCAAATCCATGTAAGGCTGTTCTGTATAATGTATTCAAAGTTCTCAGAGGAAATGGTGGTACATTTGCCATGAAAATTTTTATTGCACATATTATTGCATTCTATTTTTTCAGTATTTGAAGAGACAATCGGAAAAGAGCAGATAAAACTTTGGTCAGTTTCTGGGCCAGGGTTGGATTCAATGTCTCCTGGTAGAATTAGTAGGAGGATCCCACCAAAATATTTTCCTGGTCTAAAATTCATAACTATGAAAGTTTTCCTTCAAATTATTCTGCCGTAGCGACTGATAATAATAGTATTGTAAACTGTCTTAAATAGTTGCTTAATGTAGTAAGTGGATAGACGAATATATGTTAGCTTCCTCAGTGTTTGAGCTTTGATTGAAGAAAATAAATTACTCGATTGATCAAAGATGTCGGAACTTTGTTTAAATTCTATAACCATAAACAATGTTAGGGGAGGTGTTAGCAAAATTTTCTTAAGTGAGTAAGACATTATAGCTGCCTTTTTTCCTCTTCCAATATTATGTTGACCAACGATAGGTAATTAGCTCTTTTTTTTAATTTAAGAGTGGAAAATTTACAGTTTTGGCTTACCTGTGATTGTAGAAACAGGCGTAATACAAAGGGTTGTAGATCTGGCTGTTATAATCCAATTCAATCTTATTGTATTTGTAGATCAGATTTACCTAATATTGTATATCACTATGGTTTTATCCAAAATAATTGCGGTTAGTATTCAAAAACTTAGAGATAATATAACAGGAGAGCCATCTTGGTTGGCACACACACTGTTGTTTTAATACAACAGTTCATATGAGAGAGACCAAACTAGATGCTTGAGATGCCTCAAACACCTCCAAACGTCCGCGTTTCGATTACGAGTTTAAACATGAGGCTTTTATACCTTGATCGAAATAAGCTGCAATCAAATGAGTGAGACCGCACGAGGCACCTAATCATCGCACTTATCATAAAGAAATGTATAAAGTACAATTATTGATTCTCTTTTTTTATTTATATTAATCCAGTTATACAGTGTATATAATTTTTACAATATAGATATATTTCATATTTAATTTTTAGCAAATAAATATGAATTTATAATAAATCACAAGATATTACAAGAAGGCTATTTATATAGAACAATAGACGATTTTTTTTACAAAGAGAGAGAGAGATTTAGTAAAAAAAGGTTTTTTTGTTTTTTTAAATATAGAATTAAAGAAAGTGTTAGTAAAGTTTTGAGGAGATGATGTCTCCTCACAAAGAGAGAGAGAGATAGATAGTTCTCCTTTATTGATAGATGGTTGAAGATGAGGTATTTATTGTGTGTGTTTTAACTTTTTCTTAGCGATGATTTGACATACTAATTTTTCAAGTATATATATACTAGGATGTCTGGGTCAATCTTTAGATTAGTTCAGATATTCAATAAATCTATGGGTGGAGAAGGCGGATATAATTAAATCCTGCTACGAACATAGATATTGTATTTCTTCTTTCTGACAAAAGACCTGGAAGAACATGAACGTGAATGTCTGGCTTTTTTTTTTTCAAAAATAAAACAACAGACGGTTGATTTCTTGTTTCAGAAATCAAGTTTCTAATTTCATTCTTTAAATTCACTTAAGGTTTATGGCTAATATGTAAATTTATTATGCAATCTAGAAAGAATATGCGCTGTTTTCATTTTCATTCAGCATGGAAATAAATGTCTTTTGGGATATTTGAATAATTATTTAGGCAGTAGTTTTTTTTTATTAAATTTGTACTTTTGTAGAAGACTTAATAAGGCTATGCTTATCAATAAAATGAAATTGCATTCANCTTACAAGATAATTCTTACATCTTGGAATATTGTGTACCGTATATAATAAATTGCTGTACGTTGTGTATATCAGGTAGCTTATATGATTTGTGTCGGAGTAGCCAGTATCTAATCCTGAAAACGTTCCGTTTCAAACGCTAGTGTGGTCCTAAGTTTTTAACACATTTGAAGTGCCCCAATTATTAGACATGACATTTAAACTCTAGTGCGGTCCTAGCCTAAGGGGATTGATTGTCTGGTGTGACAAAAGCTGTTTCTGTAGAAGAAAATCCTATATTCGGCAAATAGTTATTTTTAAGAGCATTCTTTTTGCAGCATAGTTTAAATCAAATATTTCAACATTTACTAAATATACTAGTTGTCTCATTTAAAAGATAAAAATCATCACGATTATGTATTTTTTAATTTAAAAACTGTTTATAGTACTTTTAATAATACAATGCTATGTTTTATTTGGTGACTATATAGCCCAGGCAAATTAAACAAAAAATAAAGCCAACTTCGGAAAAATTCCCACCAAGCTGATTTTTTCTAGTGACCTTCCTCTCACCATTTTATAAAACATACGAAAACTCCCCAATGATCGGATGTGTGCTTTGGCCTCCGTATTGGAAAATGGTGACCAGAAATTTGTTTTTTGAATTTTTAGAGAAAATGGTAGCCTGTACGACAAAAACACTCTATATAAAAATTGTAGAGAACAAAATTATCTATAAAAAAGATTAATATGATTAATATCACTTTATGGCTAGGACTAAGTGTTTAGTCATATTAAACCATATGACTAAATGCTTAGTCCTAGCCATAATTTGTTAAACAAGAGTGTATTTAGAATGTACATAGTTTGGTTACATGTACTCATAATTGTTTTTACAAGTAGGTCTATATCAAAGAGTGTGTGTGTGAGAGAGAGAGAGAGAGAGAGTGAGGGGGGGGAGGCATAATTAAACTTAGACATGTAAAGTAATATATCATAACACATTTTTAATATTTAGTCTTAATGCTTATACTCATACATTCATTTAAATTTTCAACTGTATTAACTTATGGGAGATTAAAAAACTTATGGCAAGTGAAAGAATCAACTTCACAAGTGCTTATGCCATGGAAAACCGCAAAAAATTGATTGGATAAAAATATATAAAACTAAAATGGTCTGACTGTGTATTATCATTACTTGCTATGAAAATCACTGTGAAGAATTGCAACAAAAATGTTGTAGTTGACCCTCTTCTGCTATTTCAAAGAATAAGTGTTGTTAAGAAGAATGATGAAGAATTACAGAAATATCTTGAATATGAATGGCACCCTATCCTCTTTCTTTGTTCATTGAGGATGGAATGAGAAAAAGTCAAAAAGCTTCACTTTACAAGGTGTTTAAATCAAAGATGATAACTTTCACCTAAACAGTGTAATTCATGTCAGGGCCAGAGCCAGGGGGGGGGGNATACATTTTTTTTTGTTATTTTTGTTTATGGGTCTAAAAATCTGGAAAAATTCTATAAGAAACCTGAACTTATCCCCTACAACCTGTAAAATTTGCAATAGGTATAAATGACCTTTTCATTGAAAAATTGTTGTTACAAAATTATCCTAACAAAAAAGTTTATCCACCCAAATTAGTGTTTTTATCAAAATAGTTTTTTATCCTGACTATGCTTATTCATTCTTTTTTTTTTTTTAAAAATTGTGGACTTTTTGCTTGATTAAATGGGCTTTTAAATGGTATTTTTGTTTTGTTTTCTGCTAGTAACATTTTTCAGGAAAAGACCCTGTTTCTTATTACCCCATTTTTCAAAAGCTGTGGGGTAATAAACACATTTTTAATTTTTATTTGTTTTATTTATTTTTACCTTCATTTCATTTCGAACTGAAGTAAAAGTGTAAAAAAAATGCCAAGATGATGTTAAAAAAGGGTTTAGGCTTGTGTGTTGTAAATAAGTGTTTCTTTTTTCCTACTAATTCACATTATCTTACGTAATCTGCTTAATGGTTGCAGAAATAAATATAAACACTGTTCAAATTTTTCTAAGTTTTTCTCAATCAAATAATCTAAAACAAGTATTTCCAACAATTTTTTATGTTATAAGACAAATAATGGTCTTATTCATTAGTTTGTAAGTAATAAACGTGTGTTTAACAAACTTTCAGTGTTTAACTTATTTGACCTGATATTCAATAGTCTGTAAAAAAAAAGTATATAGGTAAAAAAATCTAAAAAAAATTGGGGTTATAAATATATACTTAGGAGATGATTCCTATCATACCATTTAATTTTTAAAAAGCAGCCATACGGAAATATCAGGTGTGTTTTTTATTACCCCAAGCGGGGTAATAGGATACAATTGCCTGGGGTAATTAATAAGAAACAAATTTATATATTATTTTAATTTCAAGGTAGCAATTTAATTATTTTTTTTATAAACAACCATAGATGAGATATTTAAGGTGTAAAAAAAAAACTAGGGCTCTAGAGAAAATAATAACTGCTGTGTGAATTTTTTAGGTTTCTTATTACCCCATCTGTATCTTATTACCCCACTCTCGCCTACTTCCTTTATTCATTATTTATTTATTATTATTTATTAATTCAATGAAATTACAAAGCAATAAATTGTGATCTTAGCTTTTAGGGGCTTGGTCAAGACGTCATAATAGCCGACTTGACCTTCCAGCTGTCCGCTGGTTCAAGTCAGTAAAAAGTCAAATTTTATCAAGTATTTTTTTCTGTTATAATTTCATTCAAATTTATTCAATAATCATTGTATATAGGTTTATTTTAAGTTATTGATTAGTGTGGGTTGATATTTATGAGTAATGATATCAACCCACATTTATTTTTTATATTTGTACTCTTGTGATTTTGTTCTTGTATGCTGTATAACTTGTTTTCATTTGTTTATAGGCTATTGAATAGCCCTTTTTTATATAATATATTTAGATTTCTAATATGTTTTGTTTGTAATCTCTATATTTTTGTACAAAAGCAAATTTATGCTTAAGGTATACTCTCATAAATGAATAAATAAATAAATTATAGGCCTAGTTAGCTTTTTGTTGACAAGTAACTACAAATAGTCAATTTATTTAAAAAAAAAAGAAATTAAGATCTTAGCCCAAATGACTGGATATACAGTAGATGATAGACCTTATTACATAGGTCACAGGATAAAGTTTGAGAAAAATAATAATGGTTGGAAGGTGTACAAGAATAGGCCTACGATAAAATTAAAACTAAGATAAGAGTGAAGATATAAATTAATAAT
>PXIH01S0036768.1:2130-13712 GCA_003024985.2 Euperipatoides rowelli
ACAGTTTTATGATAAATAAATAGAAAAATCCAAAGGATTTTTATATAAATTATTACAATTGACTTATAGAAATGCATCTGAAGTGATATCATTGATTTGTATAATAAAAATATACAGTATATATACAGTATATAAAAAAAGGGTTAACTTAAAAAATTTTTCCCCTCTTTTCTCTTTTTGAAAAAGATTGTTATTAAACGATTAAAAATTATGTTTAATTTTGAATAATAATCTAAAGTCTTAATGCAAGTTGCAATAATTATATTGATACAAATGTCAAAAAGGTAAATAGTATTGAAAATTGATTTTCGCAGAATCATAAAACAAACACTTTAAACAAAACAATAATGGCTGACAAACTCTGAGGACAGCTCAATACATTTTTCAGACTCAGATGACAACTTAGGCAATACAAAACTTAAACGAAAAAAGAAAACCTTGACAGTACCAGTGACTTCTTCTGAAACCGATTCAAAGGCAATTAAATTAAAACATAACAGTAAGCATAAAATTAGAAAGAAAATAACATTCTAGTTCAGAAAAAAGTATTGTTAGTGTAAATAATAAACCTAAAGCAATTAGAAAGGCATTTGGATTGGGGTCAGAGCAAGAGAGACATCAAAGAGGTAAAAATAATGACATAGATGACCAAGTTTGTTTGACAAAATTTGAAAGACTGACTATTGCAAAGTTAGAGCCAAAAATATTTTCCCATTTACCAGGGCAAGATCCAGATGAGTGGATCGAGGTTTTTGAAAATTATATAAGTATATATATATAATATACCCTGGGAAAGCGCAAAAAGGTTACTACTTTGTATTTTAGAGGTAGACCATTAAAATGGTTCAAATAAAGTTATGACATTATAAAAAAATTTTAAAAATTTTTAAATCTACTTTTTGTAAACACTTTCAGACGAAATTATATTTAAAAAATTAAATGAAACTTACCAAAATAAGAGAAAGCCCGTTGTTATTTGCCACTGATTATTTGGATTTAATTAATAGTTTGTTATATGGCATGCCTGAAAAGGTTCAAATAAATATGATAATAGCTTGTCGACATATTTTTTCACGTAATACTGTAAGCCTAAAACTTTAATTGAATTTAAAAATGATATTGAAGAACTAAATAGTGTCTTTAGATCAGAAGAAGCAACTTCTGTTAAATTACCCAGGACAAAAATACTTAATAGTGATTTAAATAAAATAATTTGTGGTTATTGCAAAAAATATGGCTACCAAGAGTTAAATTGTTATTTAAAAACAAAAAATGATAGGCCAAGACCATTTTGCAATTTATGTAAAAAATATGGCCATCCGAATAAAAATTTCTTTATGCAAAGACAACCACAAAATAAAAGACCAAATTTAAATCCCAATAGTTAAACATTTATACCTGGGAATAACTCTTTAAAAGCTTTTAGGGGTTACTAAAAAAAAGCCCGGTATAACCTCATTAACCTTTTCGAGCAGTATTTATTTTTTTGGATTTTCAAGTGATTCTGAAATTTTGATTTTAAGGTGTCTATTTTCCGTCTTGTTGAAAATCAAATTTACGTTTAAATTGTAAACTTGTTAACTATTTTTTAAAAAAAAAAAAATGTATACACTAAGCTATATTTCTGTAAATAATCTGTAAATAATTTAGATTTAATTCATTATTATGTACTTAAACTAAGCTGTAGTGTACTCTGTAATTTAAAACAACCAAAAAAAATAATTTAAATCAACCGGTACGATAGTACAGTTTTCCCTTTTTTATTGGATAAAAGTATTCTATTTTACAAATTCTAAACATACTATCACTAAGGTGTCTATTTTCTGTCTTGTTGATTTTTATTAATTTATTATTGTTAGCAAATTTACATTTATATTGTAAACTTGTTAACTATTTTTCAAGAAGAAAAAATGTATACAGTTTGTACAGTATATATTATTTACTCTATATTAATATAATATACAGTAGGTGTGTGTGTGATGGAGACAAGGGGTCAAATCAAGCACTTTGACCCCTTTGTTAAAATTAGACGGGTCAGTGTGATCCCTCTGGCCTCCGTCTCCGCCGCCCATGAGCTAGGTATATGTAGCCATATCGGCATAGGCGATTGATTTATAAAATGTAGTACTAGTTATTGTTATTGACTGCATAGATGTTTTGTAATTGTATGCTTAAAATACACAGGTTGAATTAATGTGAATGTTGAGATATGTAAATAATTGTAAATGTCATAATAGTGACTAGTGGTGAAGCTTTGCTTTGTGGGATAGTTTCTATCCTGGTACTTTGTGAATGTAATGGAGTATTGAACTAACTTGCTGTGTGAGATATACAGTAGTTAAATGTATGGGCGAATAAATGTCCAAAAAGTGAATAAAGTGCTTTGTGAATTGTTACATGTTAAACTGATGCTTAGTGTACTTCAGGATATAGTTATTGTTGTATTTGCATTTGAAAATTGTTATGATTAACATCATCCTTTGAACTGACGTACAATCTGTCTCGTGACATCCATGAGGCAGATTGTACATAGTTTTGTGAAAATATAGTCGACCTAAAAGAATAAATGTATTGCTAAAAGATTGGATTAACCCTAAATTACTTCAATGTGATATTTATTGTACTTTAAACAATTCCAACATCCTGAACCTTAGATGAGGTAAAAACTACGGGAGCACAGTTGCATGGCACACGCTTGGATTTCTTTCATTGTGATAAAAAAGTTTAAGTGTGGTGACAGACAATTATTTGATGATGGCACACTTTACTTAACTTTGGCCAAGAAATAGGTGTGGCACACTTATTTGGTGGAGCGCCCTTTATACGTATTTATTTATTTATGATAACCAATTTTTACAATTGGGAAAGGCGTGAGCCTTATTTCAGTATAATAAGCAAACACACACACAAAAAAAAAAAAACATCAAAAATACAATATATTCCATCAATACATATAGAAGTAAAAAAAAAAAAATTAATAAAACAATAATTATAATGTATTTACAATAATAGTTAATAGTACAATAATTAACTAAACAAACATAAAGGATCTATATTTCCTTTAATAAACTCTATAGATTTTTTTTTAAAAAAAATGATATTTTGCCATTCAAAGCACTCTTTAGGTAGTCGATTCCACAAATTAATTGCTCTNTTACTAATGAAATTACCTCTTAATTTAGTTTTATTATATACAACTTTAACCATAAACTTATGTCCTCTTACACAAGATCTTTTGTTTATTAAATAAATGTTATCAATATTACCTTTTAAAACTATAGCATTAAACATAAAAACCAGATCAAGTTGCATCAATTTTTGATATGGAGTCAATAAATCTAATTTTTTAACTCTATCAGAGTATGATAATTTAGAAAACCCTACTATTGATTTATTGTATTAATAAGTATTTTGGGTACAGTATATAATGTATATTTTTATTTTAATAGTCTATACTAATTGAATTTCTTATATTTTTAGATTAGAACAGCATTGGCCGGATCCCATGACTTTTAATCCTGATCGCTTCATGGAAGAACCCAAGCCTTTTACATTCATTCCATTTGTGGCAGGTCCTCGTATGTGTATTGGTTACAAATTCGCCCAAGCAGAAATGAAACTAACTTTAGCACTTCTTTTGAGAGAATTTATATTCACCAAGGATAAAAACTCTGATTACAAACCCTTACAGTTTGTTACAATGAGACCAAATCCATCTCTAAAATTAAATATCTCAAAAATAAAATCTTAGAATTAAAAAAAAATAAATAAATGTCAATAATTAAAAACATATTTTTACATCTGGTACAGTATACGGTATGTTAGAAATCTGCAGGCATTGGTCAATTAGGAGAAAAAAATTTTGTCAATATTACTAAATAATAAAATATTCTAGATCAGCATTTCTTAACCTGTCCATGTTCCCATGGGGTTCCGCGAAGTTTAAACAAAGGGTCCACTGAATGATAAGGGGGGAAAAAAAACACCTAGAGTAATTGAATAATACGGTAACAACAAACTATTAAATTAATATACAGTACAGTATTATAAACATAAGGAACACTAATTATTTGAAAGAAAATTTTAAAAACTAAATCAACAACACAAGGCGCCATCAATCAAATAAGACATCTCTATATTTTGATTGGATGGCTATATCAAACTTTTGTTGCTAGCGATACTCTGCTAAGTTTTTTTTTTTAAATAAATACTTTATTAATCCAAAAACGATTAGTTACAAAATAAGTTAGAAAACAGAATTTGAGTGAATAGTTAATATTTTATTTTTAATGTTAAAAGGAAATCAAATTTAAACTGAAATAAAGAATGGAAATATAAAGTTGTAACATTCTAAAATAGTTTTATCGTAACACGTGTTGTTGGATTACTGTCATTTTGTTTTCAAAGACAAGCTATTAAAAAACAGATATATTTTTATTAGGCTAAATTAAAAATTTGAAGTTTGAAAGGAAATCGCTCTTTTTAATGTAATCAATAACATTATTATTATTATTATCTATATATTAATACGTGAAGGGAAAACTATGGATCCCTTTTTAAGCATATTGGGCGCACGGAGTGTGAGATTTGGCAGAGTTAAAGTTTATATGGACAGGGAGTGCAATTAGCTATAATTTAGATATAAAATTAAAACATTGGCTTCATTGTTTAGCGTTGTGGCGGCTTTTTACAAAGGAATTTCCTATTGGTCGAATTTCGACCAACACTGGATTACTAGTTCATATTAATACCCAAAATATAATAACATTCAATATTTTATTAATATTTTTTAATGATTCAAACTCCAGAGATAAAAGGTTTCCCAATATTTATTAATAATATTTTAGTTAAAATACCGGCATGATGGACTTGATTGAATCTGAAAATAAAGGTGTCGATGAATCTTGAAAAAATCATCTTGTAATCCTTCGTGTGACAAAGCTACTGTATATCAGCCTTCACATTATTATAATTCTGTTAACTCATATTTACTGTTGTAATAAATATTTAGTAGAATTTAGATTTTTTTTAAACTGCACCGTAAAAGCATTACAGGATTGCATTCGAAAATACTAATAATCTTTGCTTATATTTTGTAAAATTTGAATTTTGTTAAAATATAGATTTAGTGTAGGGACGGGGGAGGGGCACACAAGTTTTTCACTTAATCATGGGTCTGCCATCTACTAAAGGTTAAGAACCGCTGTTCTAGATTATAATAAATATGTTTGGATTATTACTAGTAGAGCAAAAAAATAATATTTTGATTTCCTTAGTCATTATCAATAGTTCAATCAGTATTTAGAGAGTTGTGAAGCTGAGTTTGGTCTTTTCCCTTTTATCTTTTGAAATTGTAAATACTACAGAAGATATAGAGAAATAATTGAAATCTGATATATTTTGTTGAAGGCTATATGTAGTTAAAATTNCAGATTTCTACTTACAGCATCTGCAGATCACTTTTCCAGGATGTGAAGTTATGGTACTTTTATATTAGCAATATTTGGGAGCACAGTTTCATTTAAAGGCATTTTTTGAGTAACAAATAATAAAATTCCAGAAAGGACCAACTTAATTGAAGAGCATGTAACTTCAATTTTGAAAATTACATCAGTTCAAGATTTTAAGTATAACTTTGAGGCACCAATTATCAACACAAAAAATGAAATAATTCTATTTCTAATATTTTTAATTTTTACCTTTGAAAAAGGTGTATCTTTTTATGAATAAATATTTTTTTCTATTCATTTACATGGAATTTACTTGTTATTTTTAAAACAAAAATCCCACCTTCCTTTGCTTATAATAAAGAGTGTAGTGAAGGGTATTGGTAAGACTATGCATTTAAAAAAAAGGCAACTTATTTTTTAACTGTTGTAAAATTGTAAGCATGCGGCCTTTGGTATGTTGCAAAATCAGTCAACTGTTCCTTGAGCCAAAATGAGTTTGACACATATCTATGGTCTCGCTCTTACATCTCAACATGTGGGTTCACTGAAAAATGATTGATTTTGGTCTTAATCTGCTCTACCACTCAGGACAGTCTAGAAACAAATTATATTCAACATGATTGCTTTTCACTGATGAGATTTACTTTATTGAATATTTAATTTAATCTATCAAATTATTTTTAAGGTTATAATGACTCAACATGATTAACAGGTGTCTGAGATTAGACTATTTCTAATTCAGATCTTTCAGATAGAATCATACATCAAGTAACTGAAGGTGGGAAGAAAAAAAAACATGTTTGTATAATTTTTTTTTAAGTTATTTATTTTATATTTTTAACACAAGAAGCATAAGTCATTCTCTTTATATAAGAACTTGAAATTCATTAGCCAAACTCCAGTCAAGCAACATTCCTAATAAAGTTCTGTATAATGTATAAAAGCTGTATACTTCGATTTTTTTTTATTTCAAGCATAATTAAATTAATAATTCAAAAGGAACATTTTTATATATACTTTATCTTCTCCATTTCCAGTGTCAACCTTTTTACATGCACTCAGTGTAAATATTCAGTGAAGTTTTTGAATGTTCCTGAACTTCCCGGCGAAGTTGAACTCTTAAAATTGTTTGTGAACTTATTAGGGTTCGTGTTGACCTAGGCCTTTTTTCTTGTGAGTTTCATTTCAATGCTCATTGATTGCCTGATTTTGATTAATTGTTAAGTGCCTAAAATGTGTATATGAGGTTTATGAAGCACATTCAAAATTGTTGCTTACCTTATTTTCTAAATGTAATTTCTATAAGCCTAATTAACAGCTTTTTAATATTTAGAAGATGACTTGAATGGTTTACATATTTTAATAAATTAAGATTATTTTTTGTTAATCTCCTTGGTTTAAATAACTGGCCAATAATTATCCCAGTTTTCTTAGTTGTAGAATCGTTTATGGATGTTGGTTTACCTACTTTGGGAATTTTATATTATGTTTTTTTTATTTGCTTTGTAAAATTATATATGTTATTGATGTTTTATTAATATCTATTGACATTTATCCTCCACATTATATAATATGTATGCATCCAAGTACTGGTAATTGAAAAAATTATAGGTAACCGTGGTGTTTTATGACACAATTCATTTTGTTTTTCTTGTTTGTAAATAATCTATTGAACAAAACATTTTCCCATTAATAGCTTCCACTGCTCAGCTAAGGCAAAATGTTCGTATAACATGTTCCTATTACTAATTTACTATACCAGTACTTAACACTTTAATTTGGGAGTTTTTCATTGAGGAAATTATTTTTCCCATCGCTAAAAGTTATCTGAAACATCAACGCTAAGTGCAGCTGCTAATTGAGTGGATAGTAGAAGCCATAAAGTCCATGTCAAATGCTGCTCGTGAAAAAATAAGTCGAGATTATAGTTGTTTTTATGTGTCCCTCTAATGATCAATTTGTGGATAGTTTGAACTGCAAAAGCTCGGGGGAAAAAATTAATCTTGTCGCTGAATGTTTTTTCTATGAGAGGAAAAAAATATATTGGAATGAGAAGTATGACATTTGCACGAAGTGCTTAACTTTACAATAAAATTCCGTAAAGCAGAAAAGAAGTTTCTAAATACAAATGATTGAAAATTTCCTTTCTGCCATCTATTCGGTCATCTCCATCACATATAGCACACTTTGAAAAGTATGCAACAAAGAAAACATTCTTAAGAAAAATATATATATCTTTTTAATTTTACTCAGAAAATTAAGAAACTTTATTACTGTATATATATATAAAAACCATATAAGTTTATAAAAATTTATTGTTCTGGAGCATGACAGCAATATCAATTTTGTTAAAGTAACAACTCTGATCAGAAATAATAGAGCTATTAAAATTTCATATTTAAAAAATACCTGATTGCTGCAAGAATTCTTATTAGTGTTTTGTAGTGAATAATAGCTGGTTTAAGAGTAGTTTAAACTTTAGGTGAAGTAGAAGGTTTGAGAGGTGAGACGTATAAGAAGACACCCACTTGGATGGAATTAAATGTTTCTCAGAAGCTAATGGAAAATTATTGTGTATATCATGCAATGATTCATATCTACTTTAAAATATAGCCGTATTTGAATTAGCATCCAAAGCAGTGTCTCCAAATTATGTCATTTGTCCTGTGTGTTCCATTTGAATCCATTATAATGTTCCTTATTTTTTTGGACATCGTACAAGTTTGAAGAAAAGTCACTGGACTCGTAACTGAAGAAAGAAGAAACTTCCATTCTGCATACTGGCATCAGGCCTTTCAATAGGTAAACACACACTGATTTTAACGTTCTTTTTTATTTCTAGAAGAGTGCATATACAAATTAAATAAATGAATAAATCATTTAGAACATTCAAGCGAGTTTGAATATTTCAAGAGATTATTACCCTCAGTGATTGATCAGGTCAGTTTTAATACGACATTTACAGATAGCAATTATTCCGTAAATGACATATTTCACATCGTGAAATTAATTCAGCTGTCACTTGAAGGTCCTAATTAATTAAAAATAAATATACCCCAGCTCATATCATTTATAGGAAAATATTCCCTTTACCATATGAATTATTTATATCTAAAAGTATGAGTTTTAATGGGGAGGGGGGATGTACAGTCAGATCGTAAGTTTCATTTGTCGGAATGTTTGATTCCGCATAGCAGTGCGAAACCTGACCGACACCACCATGAATACCTTGCTCGATAAATAAAATAATTTCATGGTCTGTCAACAATTGAAGACAGACTCCTGAAAATTTTTACATGGCAGACCAGGATAGGGAAGGGGAAGTATAAAATTGAAAGGGGTACAATTCATAATTTGCATAACATGTGACAAGGAACATTTCCATGAAATTGCACAAGAGATAGCAATCTGATTTCAAATATAAATTTGAATACTGTTCAAGTGTTTAAATATTAAAAGTTCTACACACCTTTTTAGCATGATGATAATCAGTGTCGGAGATGGGAGTAAATTATTCAATTTAGAATAAAGATCTTTTTACTAGGTTAAAAACTAATAATGTTTGGGATTTCGGAATTTCAGGAAAAACTCAGGAACAGCATTCATCCTGAGTTTCAGGAAATAATTTATTTGTTCCCGATTACATTCACAAAATATATAATTTATGTGAAATATTAAATAAATTTAACAATTAAGCAGTGGCAGACTGGGCCTAAAATATTGGTTGCCAGGAGAGAAAAAGGGCCCACCCACAACTTCAAGGCTATCATTTAATTTTTATAAGAATTAAATAAAATTTTCAAAAAAACACATGTGGAAAAAGAAGTTACTGCCCCTAAGGGGGCCCAATTGCCATTGGACAAGCTGACACCCTGGCCAATCTGCCACTGCATTTAAGTTAACATCAGTATTATCAACCTTGAAATGAGTATTATTTATTTATAGTCTTTATACATTTTATCTTGAAATGTTAAAACAATTCAAAAGTTTAAAAATAGAAGAAACAAAAATGTAGCACTTTTAATAATCTTTTTTTTTTTAAAAAAAAAAATAAACGATTGGCATACTATACTGTATAGATATTTAATTCTGATATTTTTTTCTTATCTTTATTATTTTAACTTCTTAATTTTCCTTATGAAATAAACATATCTTATTTAATGATTTAGGTAGGATATTACTTGTTTGACAGAGAAAGAAAATCAAGAGTAAAGTTGATACATTTGTAAATGAAAAATGTATTTATAAAGTAAAAGTACAAATAAATTTATTTAAAAAAAATATGCAGAACATAAATTCAGGTCAAGAGAAGAGAATTGGATTAGAAAATTTCAAACTGCTGCTTCATTTTGCTTATCTGCCACCAATCAAAAGATGATCCACTGATAAAAACAAAACATATTTTCAAAGAAACAGCCAACAAAACTAAGTGTCTGCAAAAACAACCAATGATGTTTGTGCCAAACCCCAACTCCATTAAGTAATAAATAACTACTTCAAGCTTTTTTTTTTAAAAAAAAAATACGATTTAGCATACCGGTACTATACTCTATAGATAATTCATTCTATTTTTTCTCATCTTTTTTCGGTCAGATGATTCCATTATCTGCCCACCAACATAATTAACGTTGGGAGTTGCGTGACAACTAAAACGTAGTAGCATGTAGAATTAGTATTTTTTTTCTTGTCAATTTTAGTATATTTTATTTGCAGTCCTAACCTTACTGTAACCCTGAACCCTAGGATAATCTATAGGTGAAATAATTTTTTGCTGAGCACCGATCTAGATAATTTCAACTTACTTCCCTGTCATATTGGTGGGCGGATAATGGAATCTGACCCTTTTTTCTTAAAACTAATTTTTCCTTATGAAATAAAAAGAATCTTATCTAATCATTTAGATTGCGATACAAAAATAGTCGATTGTGAAATCACTGAAGTTTTTAATTATAAGTCAGATTATAAAATAATTAAGAAAGTTATTTAACATTAATATAGATAAACTCGTATAATGGTGTCTTATGTGCTACCTTTGTTTCATCGTTAATGCCATTATTAATAATTTACCTTATTATTTAATCAACACAGCCTTTTTAAGCCAGTCAGACGCTTGCATTTCAATTAGGCTTTTCTGTACAGCAACAGTAGCAGAGGGACAAAAGGATTTAGCAAGGTGGGCTCTGATTAAGAACACATTACGGTCAACTGTGGTACAAGATAGATGAAACAATTTGTTAATTTTGTCTATAGAAAGTGATATTGCAAAAAAAAAAAAAATCTTGATGTTATAAATGATTTTGCAAATAGGAAAAGTAAGAAGATTTATAAGGCCTCAGCTTAATGAAAACAGTGAAATTGGTAAAAAAAAAGTTTTATAGTCAAACTTAACTTAAAATATAAATAATAAAAATGTTTAAATTTATTAGGCTATTAGTTAACGTCTCTGTTTTCTAAGTGGCGAAGCTTGGTTTGGTTGCGCCCTCCTGCGGCTTAAAATATTGTGCCCCTTTACTTCTACTCCCCCTGTCCATTTAGCCCTCAGGTTATCATGCCACATCATTATTAACTTTTAATGTACACGATTAAATACATAAATAATTTCATAATTTTTTTTCTAATATCAAAAAAAAAGAAACGATACTTAAAAGTATATTGAGAAAACATAGTCATACCTTGCAAAACATCTAAAAATATATTTTTTTAAAGGGAATTCCACCCCTTAAAATATGATTTTTTATAGAAAATATTAAACAAAAACTCATTATTATAATACATACTAAATTATAATTATCATATAACCAACGTAATTCTAAAACAAAATTTAGGTATTTTTTTTTTTTACTTTGATGAAGCAAATGAATATATATTCAGGTTGAAATCTCTTTCCCTGGATGTCTCATTTTCTATACTCAAAATATTAAGTTCAGTGAGTCTATCCTGTGACATTGTACCTCTAAGATGTCTTAATTAGTTTAAGTTTTGAAAACGATCTCACAGCTATTGTAGTCGTCTGATATTTTTGGAGTCATCAACCCTTTCCACTCCAAAGTCGACTGAGAATTGATTTTTTTATCTCTCTTATTCAATAATAATATAATTATCAAAACTGTTTCAAAATCTGTTTTTTTTTTT
>PXIH01S0036839.1:5062-16612 GCA_003024985.2 Euperipatoides rowelli
TAATGGCACCAATTGGCATATTTTCTTTCATTGACTTTCTTTAATTTTTTGATAATTTAATAATTAGTTTATCTGCTTTATTTATTTAATTCTTACTCCATATAGTCCTATAATTATTACTTATTATTTTTTCAAAAATATATATATAATTATGGAATTCATGGTGCACATTTAGGAACTATTTAAGAGTTTTGTATTTAATATTAACGTTATTGATTGCAATGGAATCATTTAATCATGTAAGCCTATTCATACTCATCACTAAAATATATTTAGCAACATTTCTGTAAAACCTGAGATATTATTGTAGAAAGTTTATGTTGGTATTTGAAAAATTTTTAATTATAAAAGAGTATCACATGGAGGAAGATCAAATCGTAATGCTTTTAGTATAAAACCCATTCATGTTATTAATAGACCATATAGAAACTTTGAAAAAAATATATAATATAGGCTACATAAACGTGTTGGTACTCTTGTTAAAATAAATACTACTCACATATCTTTTAAACTACCATCCTTTTTGTTTTCTAATCGGGAGCTATTTGTAATAAGTTTGAACAGGCTATATTGATTTTTGTTGAGATTTGTATTAATCAAGATAGTATTAATTCGTTTGTGGGATTTAAATCACATCATTTAATAAGAACAAGAAAATGAGAAAGATTATGGTGAAGGAGTCAGTGTTTATACTTCAAATTCATCACTCCTTCAAGTTAAATTTTCAGATGACCCATTTTTTAAGGTGATTACAATAGTTTTACAGTTGGTCTTATTTACCACATGACACACCATGGTTCGAAATTATAGTTTATTATCCCATAGGATATTTATTTTACAAGCGTTATTGACTATATTATTTGTGAGATTGATCATATTAAATCAATTAATAATAGAGCTAATGTTACCTATTTGGTGATTTTAACGACCATGATGTTAAATCAATTACATGTTTTAAAGATTATAAACAAATTTAAATATATCCTCCAAAAATAATAGACAAATCGATAAGTGCTTTACAAATACTTCTTTTGAAAACTTTGTTAAAGTATTACCAAACATTGCTAATTCTGATCATAATACATATTATGTGTCACCAGATAATTATTTTAAAATTATTTCAATAATATTAATATTTCATATAGAGAAAATAATAACACTAATTTTCGAATATTTTCAAATGTTTTGATTCAACATAACTGGTCTTTATTTTAATGAATTTTGGATCCTAGTATAGCAACAAATATTTTTCATGATTTTTTTTTTTACCAAATCTTTATAACATTTCATTGTCTGTCAAAAATATCGTGATCAGTCTAATAGTTTGCCTTAGTTTGATGATAAATTGAGTAAACTCATCAAAAGTTGAAATAAACTGTAATGTGATTTTGGGTCATGTACTAATCAAGTAATTAATGTCAATAACTGTATTAAGGTTGAATATTAACAAAAGATAAGATCAGGCACAAAGAGAAAATTGAATTGAAATTTTAAAAAATATATTTAGAACATTTATAAACATAGCCTATAAAATCTATTTTTTCAATAAACTGTAGTAATAATTGGGAACCTATTATCTAACCTTGATCTCTACATTCTAAAATACAGAGAAAACAATGATAAAATTATTTTACAACTTTATTTAATAAACATATTGCCTTTAAATTCTGCAGTGACAGAGGCGTAACATGACTGTTTGGTACCCGGGGCTGAACTGACTTTTGGCACCCACTTGAAAAATATTTTGATTAGCTTTTTTTTTTTTTTTTAGCTTTTTTTTTTTTTAGTTGTCTGGACGTTCTGTTGACCGTCAATTTTTTTTATCACTACAAATTCTAACTATTATGCAACAGAGTGATAGCATGACTGTTTGGTACCCGGGGCTGAACTGGCTTTTGACACCCACTTGAAAAATATTTTGATTAGCTTTTTTTTATTTTTAGTTGTCTGGACGTTTTGTTGACCGTCTGTATTATTTTGATTAAACACTTCAACAATGCACCCCTTACCCCAATCAACCCTGCAACCTCACACCCCACCCAACTCTGCACCATTGCCCCAAACCCTNTTTTTTTTTTTTTTTTTACTTGTCTGGACGTTTTGTTTATAGTCTATCTTATTTTGATAAACACTGCAACAACGCACCCCCAGGCCTGCCCTAAACAACCCTGCACCCTAACACCCCACCGCACCTCCCCCTAAAAAAAATTAAATAAACCATTTCACCCTTCCCCCCTGTGGTGGTACCCAGGGTGGGTAGCCTTCCTGCTAAATCTCTGTGCAATGATTGATGATTTCATAATACAATTGGATTGTTTTAATCCAATTGATACATACCTGGTTTATCATCTCAAATCTATTAATCCACATTCTGCTACCTCACCTTTTGATCTACTGGTTGAGCCTGTTGCACAACTAATCAATTGTTTTTGTTGTTGTTGTTGTTGTTGTTGTTTAAATGCTGTCCAGATAGATGGAAGTTATCTTATTTATACCAATTCCTAAAATTTCTCATCCAACTAATATTAATCAAGTATGTCCATTATTAATTTCATCACCATTAGCAAACTTAGTGAATATTTTGTTCTAAAAGATCTTCAATCATTAATCCTTTCAAAAAGTGATCAGTTTCAATTTGGTGGAGTTCAAAATAAATTTGTCTGTCAATATTTAATTGTTTACATACACAATTCTAATAAACATTTGAAAAAAACCCCAAAAACATCAGTTTGTTGTATATTTACAGACTAACAGCATTTGACAATGTTAGTCATGATTTAATTTTAAGTAAAATTATTAAATTTAATTCAAGTCTAGGTTGTATCGGTTGGATATGTTATTTCTTAAAAATTTTGACCCTTATTTTGATCATCCAATCAAAAATAATTGCATAGGATGCTTTCTTTTTGTCTTTGCTACTAATGATATTGCCCATAATTTTGAATTTATCCTGAAATATGTTGAAGACCTTACAGTTTCATTTATGTTGGATGTAAATAGATAATTGCTGATACCATTCAGAGTCAATATTTACCTCTTGGAATACCACTTAACCCTAAAAAATGTTCAATTGTAAACCTGTTAATCTGGTTTATCATTTAGTTTACCTTTTTAGATAAGTGTACCACTTGAGGGTATTTGGTTTTAATTATGTGGGAGATTCTCAACCTATGTCTAATCTTAGGCCCTCCCTTACTTATGAAAACATATTCCCCAATGATTTACTTTCTCAAGATGAAAAAAGATTTAAAAAATCTATGTTTTATTGGACCAATCAATACCAATTTTTGATGAGCCCTAGTGTACCTATTTTTCTGATTGGTCTAATTCAAAATTTGTAACAATAGACATTCAAAATATTCCCAAACAATATCATTAATCAAAAATGTTGTAGCTCTATATCAACTTCCAAACCCCTCATTTTGCTATATTCAATTTTCATCCCCAGTGGATGCAGCTTCGTTTCAAAATATTTCACATCAAATCAATGGAATAAATTTATATTTTCTCCCTCAAGAAAATGAGAACCAAATCATAAAGATTATAATTGAAAAAAATTCCAGCTGTAACTTCACAAGCGATTCTTCCCCCTCCCCCCCCCCCTTCCTTCTTGGAACAATAGAAACATATTGATTTAATATCTTCAGGTAATCTGAATAAGCCTAATGGTAAACCATGTGCCACAGGGGCAATCAAATATTCACTTCAACTTAAAAAGGATAAACAATTATGGATATTTCTTACTTCATAAAAATTAAACATATTCGTATTTATCTACATATTGCCTCTCACCCAAGAATTTGTTTTAGATGCAAGAGTCATGAACATTTGATTTCTGATTATACAACGAAATGCTGCTCTCATACTGCTCTCAATGTCGCTCTCATACTGCTCTCAATGTCGCTGCCTCAAGCCTACTCAAGAATTAATCCGTGTGTACAGAATATCTTCTTCTGAGTTAATATTAAAAATCAAAATTTCCTTCATATAAAAACAAACTTTTTTTAAAAAATAACTATCTGAATGGTTAAAATAGATCAATTTGTAAAAGTTACAGGTGCACAAAACATAACTAAAGTGAATACACAAACACTCTTTAGATTTAAATTTAAAAATTCCAAAATATTGAAAAAATCTTTCACATTCACCTACCATACTCACTATGAACCCCCCCCCCCCATGTACCATCTCAAAACCTTTTTACACATCCTGAATACTCCTTTTTGTCATATACACCATCATATTATGATAATAACTTTAATTAAATAAAGCAAACTAAATTATTTGATTACTTGCTCTACAAAATTAATAAAAAACGTTATAATAAGACAATTTTCTTTTTTGCACAATATTGAAATAATTGCCTTGTCTTCTCCAACTGTTAAGAATTACTTTAAGCAAATGCAGAGAATGGGAGGTGGGAGGTAAAAATTGATAACTCACAGGGTATTATTTATATGGTTCGATGTCCAACAGGCATCATACGCATTGGCATATGTCGGATGCACGGTGAGGGGTGGAAATAGACAAATGAAAGAACATATAGGTCACGACCAACAGTCCATGGTTTTTCAACATATGTAAAACACTAAACATACTATAGGCCAATATGATTTGCATATATTTTTGACTCAAAATAATAAGATAAAAAGGCATAGTTAGGGTCTATTTTTATATCACAATTTAAGCCACATTTAAATCATAAGAATTATTCTAATTACATAACAGATATAGAAAGAAAATTATTGAACAAAAAATAAGTGTTGGGCCAAATCTTTTGAAATTGTAACAATATTTAAATGTGGGGAAATTTGTATTTTTGTTAAGAATTCATTGTAATTTTTGTTGTTCATTTTCATCTCTGTTTTGAAAAAGCCCATAACAAAAGGGCAGGAATTAAAATTGTCTGCTTTTTAATCTCATAAATAAATATTTGTTTCTCAAATATACATACATTTGACATTGGTGGATTATTTCAATAATTTTGTTTATGCATTTGACTAGGAGTTCTTCAAAATTATTATTATTATTATTATTATTATTCAAAATTTTAAATTAATTTTAAATTTTTATTCTATCTCCAATTATTCCTATCTACAAATCTATGCCATGTCTACTATTTTGCTGCATCTTCTAACGATTATCACCATTATTTGGTTTTAATCATTGCAAATGTTAATCTATCTAATGCTCATGTCAATCCTGAACTGTAAAATTTAACATCTTCAAATCCTGGACATTTATGAATTCAATTAAGTTATCTGAAAATTTTAAAAGATGTGAAACTTAAATGTATCTATAATTACCATAAAAAAAGTCATGTGAGCCTTTCTTTATATCCTGCTAAAGTGACAACAATTTCTGGAAGGTTAACCTTTAAGCGAATTAGGTTTAATCAAACAAGAAATAGTGATGACTCTGGAGGGAACCAGAACCCCCTCAAAATTTCCTTAGCCCCTACTTGCCTCCAGTAAATGAAAAAACTAATTACAATAATAAGTTAAATGTATTTGTTTTATACTAATTCAATTGCTAATACTTTAATTTTTTAAAAAAAATCCTTTAATAATGGATATAATGAGAATTAGTTTGTCTTGAATGTAATAAATAATAATAATAAAAGTTTATTAAAATATTCACAACTAAACACTGCCACTATATAAATTGTGTCTCACACCCTACTGTCTCTCTCCCTGAAATTTTAAGCTGAATATTTACCTGTTAAATATGTAAATATATTTATGATAGAAGAATAATGAGAATAAGTTGTACTACTCAAGTTCTTTTCTCTGATTAGAGCCTTGTTTTCTACCAAATAAACTTTCCAAAATCCTCCACACAGTTCAAGGTCATGATCCTGCTCTCAGACCTACACAACCATCAGTGGCCTTACCAGTCTTTCTCCTGATGAACCAACAGGAGTTCCTAAGGTTTTCCATATCTGCAGCACTCAACATGGGCGCTGACCAGCCTTACATTAACATCAAACTCAAATACTGTTTAGATATCTTTACATTTGTCATTACCGATAAGCAAACAGCATTAACTGAAGTCTATATCTCATCCAGATCCCAATCATCTTGCATAGACTTTACAAAAATTGTATAACCATTATTACATAATTGATTTGGCTAACACTTTTTGAGAAACTTGCCAACTTTTATAAGGTAGATAAGAAATAAAAATCAAAAGAGTTATGTCAATTTTAAATTTTAAAAAACTCATTTAAATACCACATATGCAATAAAAACTTTATTTATTGAATGATTAAAATATACTAACTATTTCTTTAAAAGATATTATGCTATAGTTATTACAGCAAAACTGTCACTCAATTATAAGAAATAACACTATCTTTTTCTTTATAATATTATATAAATACTTGACATTTGATCAACTATTTTTCTTCTCCGCCTACATTGTTAAAAATATTAAAACACAATAAATAGAGGTGAGGAAAAGTTCAAATACTTCATCTATATTGATATCTAAACGGTAATTTGAGTTCTACTGACCAGTTTCAAGTGCTTAAAAACTTGGAAAAGTAATCCTGACCGGTTATCAAATTATAGATAAGTCACTGGAGAAAGATGTTAAATTATTTCCTAAACATTAAGTAAAATAAATCAATAGGGATAAAATAAAGGGAATCTTATTGTATCATTAAATTTATACGTAGGCTAATTACATTGTTAAGAAAGAAAAAAAATATCAAAGATTCAAAAATAGATAACTCTTAAGTGATTCATTTCCTTATTGTCTTCTTTTAAACATTAATGAATAAAATGTTTATTTTCCATATTTGAATAATAATAATAATAATGATAATGATAATGATAATGATAATGATAATGATAATGATAATGATAATGATAATGATAATGATAATGATAATGATAATGATAAAAAATATCAAAGATTCAAAAATAGATAACTCTTAAGTGATTCATTTCCTTATTGTCTTCTTATATATATTAATGAATAAAATGTTTATTAAAATCATCCCCCTCCCCTTTTTGAAAAAAATAGTATTGGATGGGGTTGCTCTTGGGTCACGGCTGGGAAATGTTTGCACACAACTGGTCTAAAGCATTATCTATTAGTATATGCTAGGCGGAAACTGTCTCTTTGACATGTTATGGAATACGAAAGTCAAATAATTTGTCATGCAACTTGGGACTTTAAAAAATGATGTCCTTGTGTTGAACTTGTGACAGTAATGGTCCAATCAATTTACTGTAAATAAGACCCAATCCTTTCTACACTCTTGATCACTGCCATTTCCAGTTCATATGTATATTTTTTATCAGAAAACTCATTGTGACTATCCTTCTTAGGTCATTCACACTATGATCAGAAGGCAGTTCTGGGGGTGCAGTCGATGAATGAATACAGAAAGAACAGATAATTTTCTTGCGGGACGTCCATTCAAATTTATAATCTTTGCTTAATGGTCTGATGTGTTTAGAAAAATCTTATCATGAAAGTTTGCTAAAAGGGCTCACCAACCCTATGAATATTTATAGTTCATGTAAATCAAAAGGCTATTTAATTATTTTCTTTATGAGTGCTTATTTGAAGTTTGTCAGTCTTATTCCTTCTACAAATGTATCATTCCCGAGATGGTCAATGTACTCACTAAGAAGTTGATTTTTCCATTTTATGCTTCAAATTAGCATTCATTAACCTTCGAGTGGTCGCGGTCAAATTTTTATGACTCATAGAATCCTCTGTAAAAAAGTTTCCAAATATGTGTAATAATGAAATAAATACACATATTTATGTTCTATTTAATGTCAGGAATTTAATTAGATAAAGAAAAGAAATTCTAACAAACAGATTTTTTTTTTTTTTTGTGATTATAATTCTAATAGCTGTATTCATTATAAGATTGTATATACTGTAGGCTATGTTCAAATAATACATTTTTCTATTGCAAAATCNATAATATAGAATCTAAATTAAATGTTTGAAGATTTAGACTCAAATTGAGTTTTTCATATCAATTACTGACTTGACTAAACACCTACAATGAGATTAAGTTTATCACCATCATAAACTGTAATCATGAGTAACAAAATAGGTATAACAATGGACAATAAATGAACATACTGATACAAGAATAGTATAGGAGACAAAACTAGTTATTGTCTTGTGAATGAGACCTGTGACTTTTTTTACTATACAGCATAAAAGTAGATACCACTGGACCTAAGGTGATTATAGTAGTATTTAATCTTAGATAGGCTATATATATAAAATCCACAAGGTTTGTGGCAAAAAAAAAAAGAAGATAGTGCAGATGTCTGTATAAGAAATTAAAAAAGAGGGCACAAATGTTCTGCACTGGAAATCCATATGCTATGTGGCCAAAAAGAAGGCACAGGAGTTCTACGTGGGTAATCCTTATGCTATGTGGCAAAAAAATAGGGCAAGGATATTCTGCATGAGAAATCAATATTGTATGTGGCAAAAAAAAGGGTACAGAAGTTCTGTACCCAAGTTTACCTGTGGTGCAGATGTTCTATGCAGGTTAATTATGTTATATTTAGGCTTCGTTAAATACTAAAAATTGGCGCAATTTGGTTTTATAGTGTCTGAGCAATATCAAATGGATTTCATTCAATAGTTTTATTAATCCAAATTCAACATCTATGGTATAATTGTCATTATATATTTAAATATAGTATTTGTAATATAGTCATGAGTATATAATGATTATAAAAGACATGCGGTTTATAGTCTGGCATAAACATAAGAGCATTTGATTGGCACAAAGCAAAGACAATATGAAACTGTTATATTTTTTCAGGAATGACCAACAGTTGACTGTAAGGAAATAAAGGGAATGGACAATGTCTAGGCATGGTGGTCATATGGATAAAATCACCTACAGCCTTGAGATACTTGTAAATAAATGCCAGGGACATGGTTCATTCCCTCAATGAGGACAGGGGGTGTGATACCTCTTTATTTTCCTAGCTTACATTGTTTTTTTCTATAAGCAGTCTGGTTAAAGGCCAGTCTAGGGAAAAAAGAGACACTTAGGCCGAAGACAGAAAAATACACACACTGGAGAAAGACCAACATAAGAAGAAAGGCTAGTTAAAGATGAATCTGCAGAAAAACCCTACTTAGGCTTCAAAAATGGAAAGGCGAAGATGGGGAAAAAATCACACCCTAGAGAAAGACCAACAATACAGATGAAGATGACCAAGTTTATAGAAGTTTAGAAGATTATAAAAATGCATTATATTGTAATAAATAAGTATGAGCATTTCTACCTATCATAGAAACTTTTTTTTTTTTTTAAAAAAAGAAAGGAATGGACAAATTTACTTTATTTGTTTTATAAAAAGAATATTAACTAATTTTATTCATTCTATATTTCCTTAAAAATTAGCTAACCACTATAAACAATATTTTCATATTATAATGCCATAGTAAAATTCATGTTCTTATTGACTTTCCATTACTCAAGAAACTAATATGAAGAGTACATTTGATCAATTGATCCACATTTTGTTTGGTAAATTATGACTGAGGTCCTCCTACCCTACTATTATTATACTTATAAGTCACCTTAATTTTATCTTTAATATTTTACATTGCTCTCCAGTGATGCATTTTGTTATCTGAACGAATGTTGAAAGGTAACTAATAACAGTAATATAATAGAGGTCTTTCATTTAGTATTTTAGACACTGTTACACTTCAATGTTAAACCTATGGGAATTTTCATATGTTAATCCAATGGATATTTTTGCATGTTAATCTTATGAGACTTTGTTAGACAAGTGTCACAGCCATCTTATGGGATTTTAACCTAGGATTTTATATATTAAAGGGCTATGATGTTAATTTACAGGTTAAGCCTACTTAGTTAAAAAAGGGCACTTTAATAATTTTATGGGCCCCACTCATGGTATTTTAACCTGGAATTTATATATTCTAAAGGCCTCTGGTGTTAATTTTCAAGGTAAAGTTTACAACCTGGTAATGAAAAAAAGGCATTGTCCATTTGGAATGTAGCCTACAACCTTATTGGAATTTAACCTGAGAACTATATGTCCTTAAAGGTTATCATGTTAATTTTTAAGTCAACCCTACTTGTACTTCATTCAGGACTTAATACAAGAGCACTAAACAGTCACATATTTAAAAAGTATGCTAATGAAATGAATTATGATGTTAATTTAAGAAATGTGTAGAATTTTAGTGTATTTCAAAAAAATGTGTCTGTGTGTCCATCCCATGTTTAGAAATTGAGATAAACACAAAGATCAAGTTTAACCCAATAATAGGTGAAAAGGATTTGTACCAGAAAATCTCAAGATGATGGTGTCAGTATTTTAAAATTTTCAAAACATAG
This sequence comes from Euperipatoides rowelli, assembly GCA_003024985.2. Taxonomy (NCBI): domain Eukaryota; kingdom Metazoa; phylum Onychophora; class Udeonychophora; order Euonychophora; family Peripatopsidae; genus Euperipatoides; species Euperipatoides rowelli. The sequence goes on from PXIH01S0036839.1 coordinate 15,435, forward strand.
AAACCATCTTGGAAAATATCCATCATTAGCCACCATATTTGTTTTCAGAGTGCCCAACCTAGATAATGTCTAAAGGCTAGTCTATAAGACACTTTAAAAATAGTACATATAAACTAAGTAGATGTATATACTCATTTCATTAGCATATTTTTAAAGCATGTGACTGTTTAATGCCCTTGTGTTATGACCTGAATGAAGCATATGACAAGCTTAACCTTGAAAATTTGTTTTAGTCCTAGATGCAATAGTACATACTATATACTAGTATATTATAAAATTATGACACCAACTTATTAGCATATTAATCACATGACTATTTAATGCCCCTATTGTAAAGGCCTGTATGAAGGTCATTAAGTTTAACCTTGAAAATCAACTTCATACTACAGTACTTTAATATACAGTATATTATTAAACATTATATCATCTCATTAGCATAATTTTAGAACATGTCACTAATGAAAGCCCCTTGGTTAAAGCTCAGGATGAAGTACATGTAAGATTATCCTTAACAATCTACATAAGAGACATTTAGGATTTAGGTTAAACCTCGATAAGAGTAGAGCCTCTCAAATGGACCTAATACCCAGTTGTAAGAATCCCCTTGAAAATTAATATCATAGCCATTAAATATATATAAATTCCAGGTTAAAAGCCCATATGGGGCGGGGCCTATCAAACTGTCATAGTGCCCAATTTTGAGTAAAAATGTTTAACTTGTAAATTAGCATCATAGACGTTTAAGGTATAAAATCCTAAGTTAAAATCCCATAAAGTATAATACCTTTCTGACAAAGTCTCATAAGATTAACATGTAAAAATATCCATTAGATTAACATAGAAAAATTCCCACAGGATTAACATTAAAGTTATAACAGTCTCCAAAATACTAAAGGAAAGGCTCTACTATACCACTAATTACCTAACTAAACTTTGGCAGTTTAAGTCAGGAGATTTATCATTCTAAATGCAGAACATGAAACAGTTAAACTTGACAAAAAAAGTTTCATTTGATTGATTTGGAGAACCTTAGAAAGACATACATGAATACCACCAGATAGAACTTAAAATAAGACTCAAAAAACGACTAGACATACTTGAAGATCTACAAGATCTTGATGAAAGTAATTTCACCATCAAAGAAATTAATATTAGATGCTTCAAAATGCATGATGTTA
>PXIH01S0036859.1:8848-19045 GCA_003024985.2 Euperipatoides rowelli
CTAGGATCTAGCACAAAATATAGGCTATCATTAAACCTAACACACCACTGCTACACATCCATAGAGAGTTTTTCTTACAAGTTAGGGTTACCACAGTACTTTGTGCATTCTATACATTCCTAAACTTTTGACCGATCTGCACAGAAAATTTTTCATAGAAGTTGGGGTTAACACAGGAATTTTTTAATTTGGAATGACCTAAGAAGGCTGGGCAACAACAGGTACTTTAAGATAAAAATATATAAGTATGGATATTGAATAGACAGTAAATAGAAGATAAATCAGATTTTTTCCTACATTTTCTGATTGTTATGATAGAATAATTTTAGACACATTAGCTTAACAATAGGCAGATGAATTTAAGGGTGTTTTATGACGGGTATAATAAAATAATATTTTCTTCATCTTTAGTTGATTTCTGAGTAATTTAAACTTTACAGCATTAAAGTGAGATGCTTAAAAAATAATTAAAAAAAAATTCATAGTATTTTTAAAGATATCATGAAAGCTGTCCCATGTTGGTGTGAAATCACTGTGCAGCTTATAAAATCTCATTTACTGTATATACAATATGTGTTATTTGGATTTCACTGCCTAACCATCAATCAGTGATTAATTGAATCAATTATGTCCTAAATCCTATTCCATATAAGTGAATCAATAAAGGTAGGCTTGTTAGAAAATGAACAGATAATCACATCAATCCATTTACTTATTTGGATTAGGGTTGAAGAAAACATATTGATTCATTTACCCAAATTAAGGTTCAAAGTTTTTCTGAAGGTTAGATAATCTTTTACATTAGGTTTAGATTGCCACAATTGTACAAAATAAGAAATATTTTACTTTAATTTTCTATTTTTTTTTTTGAGTAATTGTAATATTAACTTAAAAAAATTCAAATTAAGTAGATTATAATTAATGAATGTAATAAATCTATTTTAATAAAATAGTTTTCAGAATTTAAACAGATTAAAGTCTTATTTAAACCTTTTGCACTACTGCACATCTGTTGAGTAATGATCTCCTCTGCTTTTGATCTTTTTCCGGCTGTATAAGAAAATATATAAATTCTATAGTGCAGAAAAACTATTGATTTCTATCTTAGTTTGTATAAAAATGAGAACAATTTAATATTTTAAATTTTAATAAACATTTATATTAATATTTTTTAAGGTTTTAGTCAACCTAACTGGAGTGAAAAATCCAAATTTAGAAAATCAAAATNAAATAGATCATTGCTCAATTAGCTTATGGTGTAGATGTAATAAACTTAGATCTTAATGCTTTCATAAAATTAGTCAAAAANTATTTTAAATTTTAATAAACATTTATATTAATATTTTTTAAGGTTTTAGTCAACCTAACTGGAGTGAAAAATCCAAATTTAGAAAATCAAAATGTAATAGTGTGCAAAAGTTTCCTTTTATAGAACTAAGAAATGCTGTAAAATATATTGAAGTTTATATAATTTTTTCTGCCTCCCCAATGAAGTTAAAAATTGTCCTAAACCGAAAATTTTGTCATTTCTTAATAAGTTAATAAAAACCAAATTGAGAAAATCAAAATGTAATAGTGTGTAAAAGTTGCATTTTAGAAGTGTAAGAAATGCTGTAAATATAATTTAAATTTGGATAATTTTTTCTGCCTCCCCAATAAAGTTGAAAATTAACCAAATTCGAAAAATTTGATATTGATTTATGTTATATTATTTTTTATAAACTTTATATCCTAACTAGCTGATGTACCCAGCGTTTCCCAACATTTTAAGGGTTAATATGCCCGTCTGTAAAATTTCATGATCTACGCTTGTAAACTGTCGATTTGTATAGAAACTATATGGTGTGGCCCAGTGTTTTAACGGTTTTTAATTAATTAAAAATTAACCGTAATTAATTTTGATTTCAAATGTTTTTGTTTGCCTAGCCCGTTTTTAATACACCCTTCTGTAAAATTTCACAATCCTGGCTTGTAAACTCTGGATTTGTATAGAAAGACAGAAAGACAAATTTTCTCTTTTATATAGGAGATATATAATTTAGCATCTGAGGTCCAAAGTTGAACCTATTAAATATTTGCTTACCATAATAATTTATAATGTAATAGATGTATTTAGGAAATAAGGATTACACAGTCTATACACTATCACTATATTTCCTGTAAGAACTTTCTAGTAAGCAAATGACAGCATCATAAGTTGGAAATATATTTTCACTTAACACCAATGGTGTACTAAATACAGGACAGTTTACAGAACTTCTCTTCTTCAGCTTCACTCCTGATATGTCTGTCTGTCTGCTNTGTCATCTCAAAATGAATCTCAAGTGAGATGGTTTTAAATTTACTAATGTAGTTTAATTAGTGATAATGCCTTCAAAAAAATTAATTGGCCTCTAAGTTGTAACAATAGCAAGAATCTATTAAAACCACCATTAAATTGTTTATTGTATAATATTAATATCCTTTGTGCATGATACCAATACTATTTTAGGTTTTATATTATACCCAAATTTCCAGAAAAGTGTTAATTTCATAATTTCTTACCATTTATTCTACAAGTGGTATCTTAAGTGTTACAACCATTCTCATAAGCAAGACACATGCTAAGCAATAACATGTGTCTGTCTTGTGAGAATGAATGCTACACTTATGATACCAATTATAGAATAGATGGTAAGAAATTATGAAATGGATACTTTTCTGGAAATTTGGTTATAATATAAAGCCTAAAATAGTATTGGTATCATGCACAAAGGATATTAGTATTATACAATAAATAATTTAATGGTGGTTTTAATAGATTCTTGCTATTGTTACAACTTAGAAGCCAATTATTTTTTTTGAAGGTGATATCACTAATTAAAATACATTATAAATTTAAAACCATCTCACTTGAGGATTCATTTTGAGAACACAGCAGACAGCCATATCAGGAATGAAGCTGAAGAAGAGAAAGTTATGTAACCTGTCCTGGATTTAGTACACCATTGGTATTAAGTGAAAATGTATTTCCAACTTATGATGAAGTCATTTGTATTTGGAGTAGATTTAATAAGTAAAATTGAAAAGGACCTACATTTGATGAAATATTTGAGGAAGTCACACTTAAATTGGAACACATTTGGAAGAAAACATATATTCTTGTAGTTACTCAAAACATAATAATTTTACAAATGCTGCAAGCATACTTGCCCAGTGCCCAGTCCAAGGGCATGAAAATAAAGCAACCATACAAAGGAAGGCAAATCAATCATGCATCTAAACTCAAAATTCACAGTTTCATTAAAGAAGCCAAAGATAAACTATTTGATATAGTAGCTTTCAAATGTGAGTTAACTGAGTTGTCATCCACTTTGTGCAAATGTGATAAACCCTGAAAATACCGGTTAATTTGAAAGAGGAAAGTAAAAGCCACTGTGAGTAATGCCAACCAGATTACATATGAAACATTGTTAAATCCATAAATTTGCTTTGTAAAACAATGAAATCACTTTTCAAGTTTGCTCAAATGTTGTTTATCCAATAACTTGAAAAAAACATTTTCAATAATAGGTCAAACATAATGAATAAATACAAACAAAAACCTGTGGGGACATAAATCTTAAACCTTGTTTTAACATTCCAAATGTTTTATTAATCCTCATGACCACATAATCAATGTGTCGGCCAAAAGTCAATCTATCATCATAGTAAACCCCAAATCTTTTACAACATGTTCCTGATACAATAAAGTACCATTCAAAAACTAGCAGCATTTTGAACTCCAAAAACCGACCCTCATAACATTTAACTTTTTTAAATTAATAATCAATCTATTCATCATACACCAATGGGACAAATGACCAATATCACTCTGAAAAATTGAGATATCAGATTGAGAATTTATATTTCTAGCAATCTTAAAATCATCAGCATAAATTACCAGGTTAAATTCAATCCCAACTGGAGGATCAAATAAAAATAAAACAAAGATCATACCAGAAAGGATTGATCCCTGAGGAGACCCATTGATATTTTATAGTAATTAGTATTAAAACCATTAATCGCAATCCTATTTTATCTCTCCAACAAAAAAATTGACCAGCCATTTTATAATCCAATGATCAAACTTCAAATATAACAACTTATCAATCAAAATTTTATGATCAATCGTGTCAAAAGCTGAGGATAAATCAAAATATACAATATCTGTAAGACTACTGCTTTCCCAACCCTTTAAAAAAATCGAGCTAATCCTCAGAAAGTTGTCATACATTGAAGAACCCTTCTTAAATCCAAACTGCTGATCAGAGATGATATTATTATTTCTAACATGGGATTCAATTTTTCTGAGCACAATACATTCAGAAAGTTTTACAAGAGCTGATTAAATGGTAATAGGCCTATAGGAAGAAATCAAATTTTTATTACCTTCCTTATAAATTGGTAAGACCCTACCCATTTTCCTAAGACTTAGGAAGAATAGACCATCTAAAAGACAAGTTAACAACATTTGTCATAAAATTAGCAAAAAAATCAATGTTTTTTAAAATAAAATTATTCATGTGATCAGAAGCAGCAGAAAAAGAGCTCTTCAAACTATTCATTTATCTAATATCAATTAACAAATCATTACAATAAAGAACACCAGAGTCAAAATCATTTGAAAGTGTATCATCAACAGTATCAACATTAAATCTTGTAAAAGGATCTGCAAACATTTTCCCCATTACTATTGGGTCAGAAGTCTGGCTACCATTATGATCAATACAATCAATATTACAATTACATGATTTTTTCTGTGTTTATAAGTGAGAGTATAATATTTTTTTTGATACATTGACCTTTTAACTAAGTCATTCTCAAAAACTCATCTTTTATTTCTAATTACATTACTAAGAGCCTTTCTAACACTCTTGTAAGACTCTAAATTAATTATACCACTATATTTCTTATACATGTTAAAAGCTATATTTTTAACCTTTATCAAAGATAAAATGTTTTCATCCACCCATTGGGGCCTTTTTTTTATCAACATGCTGAAAAACAGTTTTTGTAGGAGTGTGATCATCAAACATCTTCCCAAGTAAATTTAAATAAAAAAGATAATCAGCTTTAAAAGAATCTTTACCATTAAGAACCATCATTTTTGACACATCATAAAGTGGTTTGTCAATAGACTGCACATCAGAATTTAAATAATCTTTAATTTGTACTCTAAATTTATTAGTTTTTTCAGAAACAAATCGATCAAAAAGAATAACTAGATGATAACTTTTACCCAAACAAGAATAATACATAATGTTATCTATACTATCTTTTTATTATCTTGACTTTTGAAAACATCAAATCCAATAGAAAACTATTATTGTTTCTAAAGTGAGTATTTTCAGTGGTATGTTGAAACCGAAATGATTATTTATTAAATCATAAAACCTACGGTAATGCTAATATCACCGGAAACATTATTAATTATACCTTTGCTCCAAACAATATTGAGAAGAGTAAAGTCTCCCATCATAATAAATTAAGAACAATTAGTATCTCTAGAGTAATTTAAACTAACATTTAAATTTACAAAAATGTTTTCAGTAGATACATTTTGATTGGGAGGGTGATAGTCAACACACAAAATATATTTTTTATTATTAACATTCAATCTGAGCCACATTAATTCAGATGTACATGGAATATCATCAATTAGAACAATACCGGTATTGATAAACTTCTTAAAATAAGCAATTAAACCCCCTCCTCTAGAGTTAAGTCTATCCTTACGATAGAAAGAATAACCATCAATAAAAAGCTGTTCATCAGTTATGACATCTTTGAGCCAGTTTTCCACTATATCAAAAATAGCAATATAAAATGCAACATAGTTCATCTAATTTATTGAACAGTGAGTTCACATTTGAAAAAGCACATTTGATAGAGGAATTATCTAATTTCTACTTATTAGTGGAATTCGAAAACATAATGGCTTGGTTAGAAACATTAGTGATTTGATTAGGAGACAAGCTGTGTGATAACTCCTGATTATAAAAGGATAAAACACTAGCAACCATTGAAGATGACTCAGGCAGGACATGGACTTTCTGCTTTTTATTCTATAAAAATAATTTTATTTTTGGGGAGAACGATCAGGAGAGAAATTAACATTTTTTAACAGCTCAAGACCTTCAGATCTCTTGATGATGGCCAACTTCAGAAAAGACTTTTTCATATATTCATCAGAGAATGTAAGAACTAACGAACATGACTTAGAATCATTCCGTTTACCCAATCTTTTTGAGCTAATTAATGCATTTATGCTTAACGACACATCATTATTATAAATCAGTGAAAATAAATTTCCAATTGAAAAACCTTCCTCAAAATTGAACAAAATAACATTTTTTGTCTACAAAGGTCTTCCTCAGTTTTCATCAATGCCTCTTTAACATTTACATTTGTATTCGCTTGCAAAGGCATCCACTTTAAATTAGAAGCAATAGAATCTGAATCATCCACTATAACATAAGTGGTAGAAATACAATTTTCCAGTTTAGAAATTCTTAAATCATATAACAATTTAGTCAATTTCCCTAAAATGCCCTCCTTTAAATTTAAAGAAGTCGCAAAAGCATCAAATCTTCTAACTAAAATAGCAAATTGATGTGTGATGGGATCTACAAAAACAGCTGATGACGGAGATAACATGGCCAATCTACATTTCTCATAAGACCAATACATATCTTGTTTTTTTAATACTTTAAATTAAGGCTTAGTAAGACCTTTCAATTAGGTACAGTATTTGTGAAGCCAATTAGAGCAAGTATCGCAAGAAAGAGCATCTTTGTCAATGTTCTTAAAATCAACTTTGCAGATTAAACAAAGAGAATCAGGACCCGGATTAAGATTGACATCTCCACATATAAAAATCAAAATTAATAAAACTTTATATTTATCTTCATATAACATAATTTTCTTGAGTGAGGTCACAAGTTTATAAATTTTTGAATTTAAAGATGTAATAAAGACAATATTATCTTTGGATAAAAGCCACGATTAGAATCCATTGACAAAATTATCATTCTTGGGAATATCACTGAAAACATGTAGATAATTCGCATCAAAATTCAAGGATTCAATAGAGGAATATAAACGTTCAACAGAAAGGACCACAAGGAGACAAATCAAAGAAAGAAATTAAAAGACATCTTTAAACAAAGTAAGTATTAGACGAACATGCGGATATAAATTCAGCTTTTAACTCAGTAAAAGTATAATCCAGTAGCAATCACACTCTAACATTGACATCGATGTCAACATCAAACAAAAAACTTTAAATTACTTACATATAGCAAAATATAAAAGCATCAGCGGGGAAAGTACAAAATTTAATGAAATTCATGCAATATTAAGTAATAAAAACACAGCACTAAAAATCAAAGGAGTATCCACTATCCATTGACAACTAGTGCCACCAAAATTTTAATTGAGAGTGGATCAGTACTTAACTTACTTGTTTATAATTTTCAAAATTTCATTTTAATTTTTCTATTTCAAAATTTAAAACTGTTTTGAAAAATGGTATCACATATAAGTGCTTTTTTCCAAGAAGGTTGAGTAAGAGAAAGAAATTATACAAAATACAGCATGCTATTTTCTTTGTTAAAAAATTTGTTATAAGTAAAAACCATAAAACAATAAAGGGATCGAAATAGCATGGCATCTTTCACAATATTCATAATCATCGGGACAAACTCTCCAAATGCACGTCTTTGGCCATAAAACTGAAAAAAAAAAAAAAAACTATTCTAAATTTATTGATAGTAACTGGAGTATGAGATTTTGGTTTAATTTAGGTTTATGGCATTGAATAAACCTAAATTAAGCAAAAAAAAAAAAAACTTATCGGAATCCAGTTTATATCAACACATTTTGAATTGTTTTTTTCCATTTTTTGCCAAAGTAATGTATTTGGAGAATTTGTTTTGTTGATCAATATATGAATATTGTGAAAGATACCAACTATCTCGAACCCCTTTATGGTTTTAACAAAGAAAAAAACATGCTATATTTTATTTATTTTTTTCTCTTACTATAAACTGTTTTACTTCTGCTAAATTCATGGATATTTATATCATAAACTAAATGAATGTTAGAGAAGTACTGGGTAGTTTAGCTTCAGAAATTACAATATAAATGCAGCTTATGAAAATCACATTGACATTAGCAATTTTCTAATATTTTGCACTAATCTATATTGTCTGTATTGAGGCCAGATACCAGGACTGAATAAGATTCATAAAATTGAACCAAGTACATGTTATATATTGCAGTGTACTATTTAATTAACTCAAGTATTTCAAAAGCATTAAACATTAATATTAATAAAATATGTGTATTGAAAAAAAACATAAAATTATATTTTCTTTTCTAGTATTTTTATTGTCAAGATGGGGGAAATTATTAGAGCGTTTTAAAATAAAAATGCAAAATTTCCATTATCAATTTACAAGTCAAATTTTAAATTTACTTATTATTTTAAAATGCTTTAGGATCATATTGATTTTCTTTAAACAATGTAAAAATTAAGAGGCATTTTAAAATTTTTGATTTTGCAATTCATACCAGAAAATTATCTTTTAATTGAATTGGAGAAAGAAAGAACTTTTAAACTATTTTTCAAACTTTTAAAGTTTATTCATTAAACTAGTCATGAAAAGTTTAAACCACTTTGGAAATGTAATAGTTTGCATGGTTGGTTTAGCACTTATATTTTACTTGTTTATGTGTGTGTGTGTATTATCTTTAGCTTAATTAATATAAATTATTTATAAAGTTTATTTTAATAGTGTAATCTAAATAAACGTTGTATTTTTTTTAACTTATTTTGTAAACAAGAAATCTTTGGATAATTTAAATATCTCTTATTCTTTTTTTTTAATCAAACTCCTCACCACATGTTTTTCTTATTATGTACAATTATTTAAAAAAATCAATATTTTATTGAAAAAAAAGTATTCTTGTACAAAGTCTAATCCGAGATGGATTTCCCCGATTTGAACCAGCGACCAGCTTGGTCCAGGAGCGCCAAGTCAGAATGATTTCTTATTCTGTATTTACTTGCAGCTTTGATTTGTTAACTTCAGATGCAATGCATGTCTTTAATCATAAATTATTTTTAACTGGTAGGAGAGGAGGGGGGGGGGTTGTTATTAAATTTTTAAACTGATATTGTAAATTTAATGGATTTAAATTTATTTAAGTAGTTCTCGTTTTAAAAATGTCTCAATCTTATGCATTCTCAAAATTCTAGAGCTTAAATTACTTGGTATGAATTACTATAATGGGCTTTGCCCTGATGTCTATTAAGGTCTAAAGTCCCCTGAAATTTACAAGCTTTACAGTAATCAGTTGTTTCTTTTTAAATCTTTTAAAATTTTTAATATACATCCTTTATATTTCTATTAACAGCATACCATTTCCACTTATGCCTACTAGTCTTACATGGTTTATACTGTTCTATGGTTGATAAACACTGATAACTTTATTTTAAATAAATACTTATTAAAATTTAAAACTTTTTTTTTTGCTCTTTTCAAGAATGAATTAATTATTCACCATTATTATTAGCAGTACAGTTTGATTTAAACTATTATTATTTAATTTTTGTTATCACATCTGCTTTTTCTTAATCCCTATATTCAACCAGAAGATAAACTTAATGTTGAATTGAAGATTGATATTTAAATTGACTTTAGGGTATACATTGAACTAATAAATATTATATATCAGAGGTTCACAATATTTCAATATAAATAACTACATTTCAAGGGCTTCATTTAATTTCTTTAAACAAGGATTTCTGAGAATTTAAGCTCTACAAAGACTTAAAAAGATATTTGAGTTGTGTAAATTTCCAAGATTATACATTACATAAAATTATTATATTATAAATATTATATTATAAATTAGGAAAATGCATTAAAAAATGAATAAATATAGAAGTGAACAGTTGAGACTTCATTTAGTCCATATGAAGATTCCAGGATTAAAATCTCAGCTAAAATCCACCAAGTATTACACCTTTCTTCTCACTAGGTAATTTTGAATGGATGAAATAAGAATAATGCTTCTAAAAGAATAATATAGGCTCTATAGTGCAAATAGTTATTAGAGCCCAAACATTCAAGAGTGTAGCCTATATATAACACATAAATACATTATACA
>PXIH01S0036864.1:0-11995 GCA_003024985.2 Euperipatoides rowelli
TTCATTATTTGATAATGTTCAATTACTTTTAGAATCTTTCAATGTTCTGAGACTGATTGTAAAAGACCTGTGCAGTCATTTATTAATTAGTTAAAATAAATCTGTTATTACTGATTTATTTATTGTGGATTAATTGCAAGACTCAACAATTTGAATTCTGTCTATTTTAAAAATATTTTAAAATAATAATATTGATTATGCTGAATTATCCCATAATTATTATGACAATGATTAACAGTATTATATTTACATACCGGTGTGTATTTTTTTTTAATTTCTCCATGATACTTAAATTGAAAATTATTGGTTGTACCCGCCAACCCCCAAGCTTTCCTTTACTTAAAAAAAATATATATATTTACCCATCCTTACTTTCAGTTTTAACAATTTCTTAAAAGAGGGTAGATTTGGGCAATGAAATTAAAAAAAAACCTGAGTAGAGGGTTAACTTTACTGTCATTCCTAATCAATTATAGCAACTCATGGGTTTTTTTTTTTAGGAATACACTATAATAACATATAATAATAATGATTTAAATGAATATTATTATAATATCCAATCAATATAAATTCTATAAACAATCACTATCAAAAACTACTAAATCATTTTTTTTTCACCATTACAAATATTTATGGCATTATTTAGTTAATAATATGGATAGTTTCATCTCTAGTCATTACATCATAAGAAGTCATTAATATTGAATGCTTTACTTGGTACTATATTTGGGGTTGCTCTTATAGATTGCCAGTAAAAACATTCATTATTAAAATGAGACTTGTGAAAAAATTACCCTTCAAGAAACATTATGACATATGGAGTGATTAAGGAACCAAGATGTATGACTTGTCTTGCTAGCTTTTTAAAACATTAGAACAGATAATCGTATTCTAAATATCATCTTTCTAGAAGGTAAATAATACTCTGACCAAGCACTGAAAAATTAATGAATGAATAAATTATTACTAAACTATGTTTGAAATTTTAGATGAACCAGATATTGTTTTAAATTATTTCAAATGATATTGATAGTTCATAAAAGTATTTTCCTAAACATAAAGAAAAAATGATTAATAAAATAATATAAAATTAAAAGCTAAAAACACCCTAAACATACTTTTATACTTTATGGTATTATATATACTATATACACTCGTATATTAGATTAAAAGCCCATCAAAAATGATGGATTAAAAAAACGCTTCTCTTCACCACACCCACAACACCCCTCCCCTATCCTCACCCCCATTGGTGCCCATCTCCCTTGTTAGTTTAAAAACGAATCTCTCTATTTTTAGTTCCCAAATCATTTTGTCCATTTTGCAAAACAAAATAAAAATAAACTACAGCAATAGCGTTTCTGCCAAGTCTGTTTACAAGTCTAAATCTGCTCCTTTTACTGACACTAGGAAACCTTCTCCTTGTAAACATTGCGGGGGAGCGCAAAGGAAATTTGATTGCTCTTTTAAAGACGCTGTCTGCCATTACTGTAAGAAAACAGGACACTTAAAGTCAGTCTGTCACTCTCTGACATGCAACTTTCCTGCTATCAACAAAGAAAGGAAACTATCTTCAAATTTAATTTCTCATGAAAATCAAACTGAAGAGGAAGAAGTAACTAATTCCGCTGACGAAAATAAATTTGTTGTCAACTCAAATCTCGTGATTAACCACCACAATGTTAGTCAATGCTTAAGTTAATGACAAACGACCACTAAAATGTTAGTCCGTTTATCATTAACTTAAGCATTAACGGCAAGATGCTTTCCTTCGAGCTAGATTCAGGAGCTGTGGTCAGCATCATGCTGCAGCCTACTTTTTTCAAGTTTTTGGCTGGACATAAGATACATCTGACAAATATATTCTTACACGCATTTGATCATTTGCTTAAGCCAATTGGTATTTGCAAAGTAACTGTAAAATATAATAAATTACAACTCCATGGGATCCTAAAACCTGTGAAATCTTCAGAATGGGTCACATCTATTATTCCTATTGTAAAAAAAGTGGGCGATTTGAGACTTTGTGGGGATTATAAAGTGGGACTTTACCCTAACTTAGAAGTCAATCAGCACCCCCTCCCAGTCATAGATGAGATTCTTTTTAAACTTGCTGGAGGTACTACTGTCTTTTTAAAACTAGACCTTGCTCAGGTCTGCCAACAGGTCCCTAAGGATGAAAATTCAACTAAATTCATTTCCATAAACACTCATAAGGGCCTTTTTAGTATCACTCAGCTACTCTTCGGAGTTGCATCAGACCCTGGTATTTTCTGCAAATAATGGACTCCATCCTTGCCAGAATTGATAATATAAATTGTAAACTGGATGATATACTAATTGCTAGTGCCAATAAAGAGACCCACTTAAGGGACCTAAAAGGGTTTTGCTGCCCTGAACAATGCCAGTGTACATTTGAAACTTAATAAATGTGACTTTTTAAAAAGTGAAGTTGAATACTTGGGGCATATCATAAATGCTCAAGGGGTCATCCATTCTCCAGGAAAGGTCAAAGCCATCACCTCCCCCCCCCCTGAACAATGTAGACCAACTATGCTCCTTCCAAGGGCTCTTAGACTATTACAGGAAATTCATCCCCAATGTAGCGACAAAAATTACAACCCTAAACAACCTGTTAGGCAAAAATATAAAATGGTCATGGGATAGTAATGTAGCTTCTCAATTTGAGCTGGTGAAACAAACTATTACCTCCAACAACCTCTTAACCCATTATAACGCCAGCTTACCAATCATAGTTGCCACAGATGCTTCACCTTGGGAACTAGGGGCTATCCAGTTCTCTGACAAGTCTGAAATGACAATAATATTTGCTTCCCATGCCTTAACTAAGACTGAACAAAACTATAGCCAGTTTGACAAGGAAGCTTTGGGGATAATCTTTGTAGTAAAGAAATTCCACAAATATTTCTATGGAAGGAAGTTTACCATCTTTGCTGACCACACACCCCTCACCCAAATTTTCCACACAAGTAAGGAAATTCCTGTCATAGACGCAAGCAGACTACAAAGATGGACCATCATCTTGTCCAACTACAATTTTGTTATCCTCTTCAAGACCTCAGAAGATAATAGTAATGCCAATGCCTTATCCAGACTCCCCCCTACCTGATACCCAGTCTATGGTCAAAGAGCAGTGCCAAGACATCTTCATCATCAACCTTCTAGAAAACTTCCCGTGGTCCACATATGAAACATTGCCCATGAAACAAAGAAAGATAAAGAACTTTCCAAAATATGCAATTACATAAAACATGGTTGGCCTCTCAGTAAAAAAGGCACATAACCTTTTCCACAACACTTCAAACTAAAAGAGGACCAATTATCCATGCAGGAAAGTTGTCTGTTATGGGGGTTAAGAGTAGTCATTCCAACCACCATATGCCCTCTCATCCTATGAGAGCTACATAGGGGCACAATGGCATTATCGAAATGAAACTCTTGGCCTGATTCATATGCTGGTTGTCTAAAATAGAGTCCGACATTGAACAGGAAACACTCACCTGCTGAACCTGTCAGCTTCAAGCAAGAAACCATCAAAAAATACTCTCCACCACTGGATCAGACCCAGGGCACCCTGACTATGGGTCCACCTGTACTTTATGGGTCTCTTCCTAAGCAAAACATTTATGGTCCTGGTGGATGCCTTTTCCAAGTGGCCTGAAATCATCATTCTTTGGGACCGACTAAAATTCAATCATGCTCCAACTAGATCAAATCTTTGCGTGCTACCCAAATAGTTGCTGATAATGGCACCCAATTCACCTCTCTTCTTTTCAAACAATTCTGAAAAAAATGTGGAATCATCCAGATGAAGAGCCCCCATACCACAAAGCGGAAATGTTTGTTGACACATTCAAGAGCTTGCTCCTAAAACTCAATAAAGACCACCACAAAGTTCCCCTACTAATAAGACTTAATGAATTACTTTCAAGTATAGAAACACCCCTCACCTAACTCTTGGGCAAAGCACCACTGAGATGTTTGTAGGATGAAAATTTTGTGACCGGCTCCAACACATAAATCCCCTCCCACCAATACCTATAAGCTGTTTCATAGGCAAATCCAACACAGAACAGCGGATCTTAGCCAGTCCTATCATCTAGGAAAATATTCTGATAAGTGGGAAGTTGGAACTGTCAAAAGGGTATTAGGCCCCATCACGTACTGGATTCTCTTTGAGAATGGCAAAGAAGGAAAGAGGTATGCGGACCAAATCAGGCCCTGCCACTTTCCTGTGAACCCTCCACCCCACATCCCAAGCCCACAGGTAGACGATGCCGATGGATGGAGCTATTTACACCTCACTCTGGAGGCGGACTCAACACCTTCAGAAATATTACCATCTCCATTGGTGCTCCTGGCCTTTAGGCCATGCCCTCCATCAGATATTCCATGCGGCTTCATAGACCCCTGACCGACTTATCCTCAATTAAGAAGGGGTAATTGTAATGTATTGAAATACATACAATACAATATTCCACCTTGTCAAATATACTTGAAAACAGAACGTTTGGAATTATGTGTATTATTTTTGGAATGTTTAATGAGTTTATAAAATGATGTGCTAGTTTTGTTAGCCTAAATTAAAGCTTATCCTTTTAAGTTTGTATTAGAGTCTCTCTTTCATATTTTATGTAATATCCAAGATATTACACATTTCAGGTTGCTCTTTCTTGAAAATATTTCTCACAATATGAACACTTACTATTCATAACATTCTGAACTTGTTTGTGTGTAATTTCATATTGCCTTAGATTGCTGTTTCTTGTGAAAGATTTTTTTGCAGTAGGTGCATTTAAACTTTTTATTTTGGGTTGGGATTGATGTTG
Source organism: Euperipatoides rowelli (assembly GCA_003024985.2). Taxonomy (NCBI): domain Eukaryota; kingdom Metazoa; phylum Onychophora; class Udeonychophora; order Euonychophora; family Peripatopsidae; genus Euperipatoides; species Euperipatoides rowelli. Next base: position 4,851 of record PXIH01S0036864.1, read on the forward strand.
AAGTAAATTTCTGTGGTTTAAATATTCTCCNCCACATATTTCACAAATAATCATTTTAGTGTTTTGATGTCAATACTGCTTGATGAAACTGAAATTTTCTAGTAGTTTTAGTTAGTTGCTTCTTCTTCAATTTTCTGAGTAGAAATACACATTTGTGGGTATCTCTTTCCTTATATAGGGGAGCCCCTGGCCCCATAGCAGTCTAAAGATTAACCAATGAAATAATTTTACTATTGTTCACACTTTTGAACCGATCAGTGATAGCCTTTTACTTTATTAGTGATTCACATCTAACAGCCAATAAGGAACAAGCATTTTAATTACATTGAGATTAAATGAATGATTAAAAATAGCACATAATGGTAAGTACTAAATTTTAGTATTGTATAGGACCTTATACATTAAATTTAAACTAGATGCCTGACTTCCGGTCCACTATTTGGAATAAATTAAAAAACTTTTTTTAAAAAAAAAATTTTCAAGATGACCACTATTTTGTCTGACATCTTGTTCGACAATTTAAATAAATTAAATTTTTTTTTTTTTAATATTTTCTAAGTTTTTATGCATGCACATTCAAGATGGCTGCCATTTTGAATAATTTTTTAAAAAAAATTGTTGGCTATCTTGGATATTGCATTATGGGAAGTGTGGCTTAAAGAAAAGACAATAGAACAGGAACTTGAAGTCTCCCATCTTGGATATTGCATTATGGGAAGTGTGGCTTAAAGAAAAGACAATAGAACAGGAACTGGAAGTCGACCATATTGCATTATGGGAAATGTGGCTTAGCAAAAAGACAATAGAACAGGAACTGGAAATAAGTCACTTCCAGTACTAAAAAGCCCCTATACCTTTACGAAACAGAAGTTGGCCATCTTGGATTTTGTAATGCATTATGTGTGGACATAATATATAATAATATGACATCATTGACGGTAAAAACAACCCTAACCCGTTAGGAAACTGGAACTGAAAGTCAGCCACCTTGGCAGTAACCAATAGTGATGTCATACAGGAGTCGGAAATCACATGACTGGAACCAGAATTTGCTTAGAACTGCCACATTCTATCTACTAATATTGTTATAAATTCTTAGATTATAATTTTATTTATTCAAATCATTTTTTTCTTTCTAATTAATTTATTTGAATATAATTTTTCACTTGCTTCAAAGTTGATTATGATCGTAACTTGATTTATGCATTAGGTGTCGTACCTGTTTTGTTTACACATTGTTTTGAGCAATGATCCAAAGTTTTCTAGCTGCTGATTGATCTTTTTTTAAACTGTTTAAAAGAAAATCAACTTTAAAACTGAAATATAAACTTTCCATAATTCTGTAAAGTTTGAACGTCCCAAAATAGTTTTATCGTATGTGTTGTTTGTTTAGTATTTTGTTTTAAAAGACTAGTAAGTCATGAATAAAAGTCGCTGTGTGTTTTATTATACTAGTTAAAACTTTGCGAGTGAAAAGTAGGTTTATATACTGATATACTGTATATTCTATAATAGAATGTCTCATTAATTTATTTATAGACCCTGCTTATTGTATTAGAACTTGATGCAGGTTATAGTATAGAATATAAAGTATTTTATTTTAAGATTATATTTTATTTTGATTAAATTTTTGCATAGCAAGCTAAAGTGTTTAATATGTTTAGGCTACTACAGCCGCTGCTTAAAATTATATTAAATTTGATATTTTAAATAATACTGTTTACAATCGCTGGATTTATTCTTAAAATTAAATATGGATTGATGAATATAATATAATCTTTACCTATAACATCTAACTACCCTCCTTATTTGATTTAAAATTTTATGTCTGGGAGATGATATTGTGTGGTTAGCCCCCTATGACCTTCTGCTTATGATTGTATTGTAGGTTTAAAAAAAAGAATGGATTCCCGATCAAACTAATTATATTTGTATACTCCGGTTCATGCTATCTATGTGCTATATTATTTTATGTATGTCGTGCTTAGGAGCTGAGTGTATAGGCCTATATTTTTTAATTGTTTGTTGTCTAAAATATTTCAGTTACTGCTGTTACTGTATTCTTTATTTGCTGATTTTCTATTAAAAACTATCCAATGAAATTGCTTATCGATCTGTACTTAGAATATTGAGTAGGCTCTGATACTCCTATAGTTGAATAATCATATTTCCTCTTGTAATCAAATGAATACATTTAACTTAAATCTTTTGTTCTCTACTGTATATGCTGTACATTGATTGATCGGATAAAAGCCTTCTTTTTTCTCCCTGATTACCACCCCTGCCTTTCTAAACCTTAATTTCATGTTGAACAGTATGCTTACTACTTTAGGGTAGGTGTGAAGCCGCTGGCTTTAAGATCCAATGATTCCAGGTTTGAATCTCTCAGATTCCATTTTTTTTCATCCCTTTTTTTTTTCATTCAAAAAACATTCCTCTATTTTTTTAGTTTGTAAAAATTATTAAATTAAAAATAATCATTAATATTCTATTAATAATCCTATTTTATAGTCCCTATAAGATTACATGTAAAAAAGTCCCATTGGATTAAGATGTAAAAAGCCTCATAGGATTAACATGGCTCCTGCTCACATCGCACCTCTTAATTTGAGTTTCCCATAGGATTAGCACATTGCTGCTCAAAACAAAAAGTGTGCCATAACTGTCATATTGTATACTACTTAGCTAACATATTAATTGTTAATATGGAAAAGCTCATTTGTTTTATTTTTAATCTGGATTCCGAATCTGTAAAGGAAAATAATATTAAGCAAATAGTTTTTATTATTATTATTAATTTTTTCTAAAATTCAGCAAATAAAAAATAAATTCCCTGATATTTTTACATTTTGCCTTACAGTGTCTTTTCTGTTGGAGATAAAAATAATTAGTTTGGATCTTTAAAATCTGCAATAAATTTTGATTTTAAAAATGTATGGCCTATGTTTATTCTTAAATGTTTTAAAATATATTTATTAGCCACCTGGAATTGAAATTAATCATAAAATATTGATAATATATGAATAACTAAATGAATAAAAATACAGTAAAAATATAAAACTGAATGAAATTTTGCAAATTTCTAATAACTTTGCCATTACAGAGGACATTCAACGAATTATTACATATAGGCCAATAATTTTAGCTCATAAATATATGCTAACATCAAACTGAATCGGATAACGCTGAAGTTTTGCCCAGATGTCCCAGTAACCTGTAATAATATAATACCAAAAGTCCCCCAAAAGCCACCTGGAGCATTTCCTGCCCTCTTACAAAATGGCCACCAAATACTGACTTTTAGTAATTTTTTATTGTTTTCACTATTAAATGACCAAAAAAAAAAAAACAGCAAAAATTTATTGGATCAACATTAAAAAAAAACTAGATTATTTTTTAAAAAAAAAAACTATCATTACTTTAGCCTAATTCAAACAATAAATAAATTATATCCAGAATAGTAATGTGTAAATCGTGAACAAGAACATAACTAGTTTAAAAATGTCATTTACATAATATTTTAGTAATATTTATACTATTAAATATTATTAGTAACAATATTATTTGTAATATGAAATAATGGTCAGATTCCATTATCTGTCCACCAGTCTTAAAATCATAGTATATTAAATAATATGCTAATCTTATGCTGAACCCCAACTCTAACAACCATAGGTTAATTACATATCTAACCTTTATTCTTACCCTGATCCCTAACTCCAACTATGTGTGAAATACACTTTCGTGTGAAATACATTATGCCTAATTATATGCCTGTTAGTAATAATCAAAATGTGAAATACACTTTCGTGTGAAATGTTTAGTTTTAAAATTAGAAAAATCATTGTTTATTAATTAATATCCTAATCTTATACTGATCCCTAATTCCAACTACCGTAGATTAATTACATATCTAACCTATACCCTTACCCTGATCCTTAACTCCAACTATGTATGAAATACACTTTTGTGTGAAATACACTATGCCTAATTATATGCCCTAAAATAATCAATAGGTGACATTTTGGAATCTTCTAATGATATTCAGAAGATAAGCCATAAACTATTTTCCAACCCAATGATAGTTATATCTCTTCCAAAATAATTAAAAATCTGAATTAAACAACAATGTGATATATTAAACAACAATACGCTATATTAAACAAAAATACACTATATTAAACAACAATACGCTATATTAAACAACAATACGCTATATTAAACAACAATACGCTATATTAAACAACAATACGCTACCGTATATTAAAATCTAATAAACAATAAATAATGTTACATAAAAAACATTAAGCATATAAATGAAAATTAGTAATTTAAACTTATCGCCTTCACATGGCGACTGGAGATTGTAGAATTTCTAAAACAAATGTACTCTACAAAAATTGCCTAGCATCTGGATCTCAGACTTCACCTGGCCCTTTATCCATGTCATTAAATTTATCAACAACTTATATCTGGAAGTATCTATGTGAAAAATTGGTGGCCTTTTTAAAAGCGGTAAGCAAAACTGCTATCTCCCCATTGAGCAATTTTAAGATTTTCAATAGTTTGTCCATTTTCCAATATGGTATTTCTAATAAAAATTCTAATTTATGTTTATGTTTTTGTTGTGTATTGAGAACTATACTAACAGTAATTATATATATATTATATTAAGCATGCAATGATTGCACACTTCTCATCCGCTAATTAGCTAATTACGTTCTAAATGTTACCTTTTCCATTCCATGTTCTGACACTGTTTGAAATGGATCTGCAGGATCTGTTGTCTCAAGAATAAAGTATTCTTTAATAATTAACTTAGAATAGAAAAAGTAACATTTAGAATGTAATTAGCGGTGGAGAAGTATGCAAGCATTGCATGCTTAATATAATATATAGAGATTACTTTTAGTATAGTTCTCATTACATAACAGTCATCCTTTCCTTAAAAGTTTTTCTGTTTTTCTCTATATGCACATCAACACCATCATCACCCCTTCATTTAAGTTTTTTAATTTTGCTTTTATGATTGTTCCTTCTTTTATCTAGTACAATTTTGAAGTTATTAAACCAAAGGCCGATTCCTTGGTTTTCGGGTGATTGTTTTTTATGCGGTACTAATTTCCTTTTGGTTGTTGTTTTAAACTTAAGATTGTCTTCCTTGGAAGTAATCAGTTCAATTTCTTTTTCTAACAAGCCGATCAGTTCTCGTAAGCAGATGGTTTTTTTTTTTGAAAATGTTCTCTAACTGGGCGTAGCTTCTTTGGTGTTTCATTGGGTGCATCAAAAATGCTTCTCAAATGAATTACCAATTACTGGAACAATGCTCTTCCTAGGAGTGGTGTGTTACCCTTTCCCATAATGAACAGATCTAAATTTGTAGCATTAAAATTGTGGTGCTTGGCATTCACCTTTTAATAGCCTACGGGTTTTGTGACGTGGTTAAAAGTTTTAAGCATAATGCTTGTAGCTTATCTTTCTTGTAAGCCCAATTTTATGAAAAATTTTCTCCGGCATAATGCTTATGGGAGCCCCCGTGTCCAATTCAAGGGTGATGTTGATGTTGTCAATTTTTATGTCTAAAAGGATCTAAGAATGATCAGACTTGTTGCCATTGTAGTTTAATGTGGTGTGCGTATTTATGTATATAATGTTTGTCTCATAGTCTAAGTCGTGAGGGTCTGAGTCACCAGAGTCGGAGTCACCAGAGTCGGAGTCACCAGGGTCAGAGTTGGCAGAGTCCTGAACAACCTTATCGGTTTCACCTTCTTGGGAAAAGTTCACAGTTTTGGCTTTATGTTTTCTACTGTTGCTATGTTTTAAGGCACAACAAACTGACCTTAAATGTCCGTTCTTCTTACAGAAGTAGCATATTGCTCCTTTAAAACCGCAGTCAGAACAATAATTATGCCCTGCTCCGCAATGCTTGCAGCATTGTTTATCTTTATAAGATTTTACAGAAAATGTATTGCTGAAGCTAATCTTATTCTGTAGGATGTCAGAACTTTTATTAGAAATTTCAGAAACTGCTGCTAGCTGTATTACATTTTCAAACAAAATTTCATCTTTCTCCAAAAGTAGGCGCTTTTGAAGAGCGGAGTCTTTAGTGCCAAAGATAAATTGGTCCACCAAAGAGCAACTTAAATTATCCTTAAAATCACAATGCAGACTTAATTTGCGCAGATCAGCNGCAAAATCCACTGCTAATTCATTTTATTGCAGGATTCTTTTTTGGAAACTGGATCTTTCAACCCATACCAAGGGTTTTGGTGAAAAATGTCTCCCATGTGTTTGAAGGATTTCTTCCAGGCTGCTTTGACTCGGAGTGTTGGGGGTTAACAAGTCTTATAGTAAATTAAATGCAAAATCCCCCATAACCGTTAGTACTATGGCCTTGTGTAGCTCTTCTTTAACGCTATTAGCTTCAAGATAAAATTTGATTCTCTCTGTATTTCTGTTCCAGTTCATTTTCACTGGGTTGAACGATTCGATCCTTGAATCCATTTTTTATTAAAAAAAAGTAATTGAAAAACTTAATTTTTTTAAAAAAGGTTTTACCTCGACCGCAATTAATGTGTCCTGAACAAGGATCAATAAATAATTACAAGTTAATTATTAAAGACAACTTTATTCTTGAGACAATGGATCTCGCAGATCCGTTTCTAACAGTGCCACAACATGGAATGGAAAAGTAACATTTAACGAATGATAAGTAATCAATCATTGCATAAATTACTGTTACTATAGTTCTCAATACATAACAGTTTTGTTTCAGCATATTAGTTGTTTTTGGTCTCAGGGATAAAAGGAATGTAAATTCATTAAGGAAAACAAATTTAGTCAGATATATCTTTTTCACATTGCATATTTTCAACAAGATCATTGGAATAGACTAATTGATATTTTATCAATGGCCTAATCACTATCCCATTAGTTTAATTAATAGGTAGAGATATGCAAGTTTCTTGATCCAATGCCAATGTGGTATTTTGTTGTTCTAGTCTATTACTCAAGAAAAGTGAGGCAGAGGAGTGGACTTGTTTAACATAAATTTGATAATTTAATTAGGTACCGGTACTAGTTGAAGTCCATCAAAATCAACAGTATTTTTTTTTTTTTGGCAAATAATTTTGTGTCATGTTTGT
>PXIH01S0036894.1:3016-14787 GCA_003024985.2 Euperipatoides rowelli
CCACCCCTGGATATGAGAGTATTGATTAATAGATTTACCCATTATAATTTTGCAAATTCTACAGTATATGGATGCTGGATGGTTACTTTTCTTCATGGCCTTTATTATGTGGAAGATTCGTAATGCGTTTCTTTTCCAAGGCATGAAATTTAGGCCAATAATTTATTTTTGGATGCAACTAAGAAAATTGTTTAGTAATGATGTACTGTATTTTGGATTTTCTGTTTTTGAGAAGAAATGGGCAAATGGCAAGGTACATGCCCTGTTAGATAAATATGGTTATGGAATGCATAACTGTGCTTAGGCATACATTTAAGTTCTGTTTATTTTTGTTGTGAGCATTTTTGAATTTTGTATTTTTGATTACTGTTTGGTCTGCTTTTGTGAGATGCTGTTGATCTTTATTATATATTGTGAATGATTGGTGTGTTTTTTTCATGATCTATTATTTGAATTATCATGTTGTATTGTTATCTTATGTCATATTAAAGTATATTACGAAGGGTGCAATTCCCTTTTTACAAAAAAAAAAAGTAAAAACTATAAAAAAAACCCACATTGAAACAGTTAATCCATATTCAAGGAAAACTAAAGTTAAACATTAAAGCAACATGTGCTCTTAACTCATGAAAAAAGTTACAGTGAAAAAATAAGTGGTCACAGGATTCATAAAAGTCACAAAAAGAACAAAATAGTGATATTCTCATATTTCTAATATTTACCAATTCAACATTAATTAAAATCATATACAACAAATTAAGAATTCCAGGATTTACAAATTTAAAATGTAAGGAATTTTAACAATCTTATTTAAATATAAAACATTGTGATTCATATTACCTTTAAACCTGTATGTAGCATAGCTAATTTTATAAGATACTTTACCAATTTTATGCAAATTATTATCAGCAATAATTTCCAAGAACTCAATGCTAGCATTAATTAAAGCTGCAGTCTTCAGAATCCTTTTATATAACTTATTAAACACATTTCTAACAAATACATATAAATTTATACCAGGTGGAGGAGTATCAGAACATAGCCACCTTGAACATTCCTTCCATCTTTATATATATATATACAAATATACTGTTTCATCTGCAATCATTATTTTTGGGCTGACTAATCTTTGACCACTTCACCAAGCTTATGAGTGCTATGCATTTTGCACTATATTGCACCCAGCAGCCAGTTAACCATCTTAAGCTCACCAAAGCTTCTATATCACTAGTCACAGCTCATGGTCCAATACAAAAATAACACCTATAAGGAACCACCAGCCTATACTTACATACCACCTAAAAAGCAGGCCCAGGCTGCCCTCAAAGGTCTTGAAATAATTTATAAACAGGATAACATCAGGGTATTTACTAAATATTACTGCTGTTCAGATCCACAAGGGTCTGAACCTCAATCTCCATCTAATAGCTGTCAGTCTTACTGCATACCTGGAACAGACAAAAGGAGAATTTAAGGTATTCATATTTAAATTTCAAATTTATCTACCAAATTCATTGTTCTACTTCCCTACCAAGATATTCAACACAAACACAATGTTTATCTGAAAATGTCTATTTTGGATATTATATTTAGATTATAAATATTCATTTATCTTATAATTTTAACAAACATGTTATGGATTTAATATCAAACATTCCTTTTCATAAATTTAAACTTACTACTACAGTTCATGATAACTAGCCTTTAACTAAGAAATGGTTAAATAAAAACAATATATTTCTAACTTTTGTAAATCAATAAACTCACATTTTACACACCCACACACACACATGATGAAAAAATATCTATGTAAACTATACCCGGAAAATAAACCAAAATACTATTTAAAATATGCTGGCCTGCAAAATCCAAGATAATTAAAATTTTCTACCTGTTATTTAAAATACATAAAATTTTAAAAACATATTAAGAGAAAATAATTTAGAGAGTCCTTCATGTGAATTATCCTTTATATTAACTTTTCATCTAACAAGTGAGTCTAGAGGCAGGCTGTCTAATGCATGGCTTAAATGATAAAACTTGTCTGGATGAATGCTGCAGTTTATCTCAGCCTGTTTATAAGAAGGTTTGGGCAAAGAACAGATAAAAGTAGAAAATGAAGAAAGTTTACAAAGTTTAATTTATAAGAACTGGGGATGGTCAGTTGGTTCCATTTTGTCAACTACTGACCAATTTTTGATTTACTAGCTGCATATGGCAAATACAGCCTGTGGTAACTTAACCATTTTGACTTCAATTTTCATAGGATCACTGTTTTGACTGGTGTGAATTTATTTTGAAAACTGGAATAAAGGCAATTGGATGGAAGTTCCATTTATACTGGGTCTAATTAGGTTTAACACACGATATTGGCTTCAGGTTAGTAGCATGGTTCAGGGGCTGTTAATAAAGTGATTTACTGAAGATTTAAAGTCCATTCAACATCCTAAAATAAAAATAAATAATTCATACAAGGAAACTAATGTCCACAATATTTTTAATTCATAATTTGGAGATTGAGAATAAAGATTATGGAACAAGCCATGCATTAAAGCATGGAGACAAATTGTCAATTTTTTTTTTATGTTTACAAGTTAATGAAATTATTATGATAATTATTAACTAAGAAAATTCAGATCAACCGTGCAGACAACAGACTAAAATCCATTTATATCATTTACACTTTATTTATTTATTTTAATGGGGAAGATTGCCCCTAATTTATTATAAATCATGCATCAATAATTTTTTTTACATCTTTCAAGAGTTTTCAAAAGATCTAATATTGACCTATTAGTAGTTGACAAAATTGATAAAAAAGATACTAAAGAAAATAAAAAAAAGTCAAAATTACAATATTACAAAAAATATAAAAATACAAAATTGTATAAAGAAAGGTGAACTAGACTTACCAAATATTTAAGTACCACTTTAAAACCTTCAATGGAAAGGTTGGAGTATACGCCTCAAAAAAACAATAAGTATTGGATTTAACTGCTTTTCATTCTATTTATGCATTAAACTCAAAGAATGGCATAGTTAATAGAGTAAGAGAAAACTTTTCATTAAACAAAATATCGTTTGCCAGAACCTTAAGTCAAAAAATAAAAGCAACTATTAGTTAAAAATGATCATAAAAAATTAAACAAAAAAATGTTTATAAAAGAAGGGGAGGGGGGAGGGGAATAAAAAACAACTGAACGATATTAAAATTAAGAATTAGGAAAGTAAAGAAAGTAAAAAAAAAAAAAACGCAGAAAACACTGAAGCTCAAAAAAAAAAGGTAACTGACTTTCAAAAAACATGTTATAGACAAAATTAGTTAATGATAATTGGAAAAATATTCAAGGAGTTAATATAAGTAAGTACGTCATTGTTTCGCCATTGTTTTTTAAAAGCCATTACTAGATAATAAATAAAAATCATCGGTTGCAATTTTAGATAATTCCAATTTCAAATACAGATAATATGGTCTAAAATTAAATCCTTTAAACATTGCATGATTTCTTAATTTCCAGATTATGAAGAGAATAGTGAAATTTAAAGAGATTTATTCTGAAAACAAAAGTTTGATATTTCAATCAAATTTTGATTAAACAGATTAAAACAAAATAAATGCTCAAAATCCATTCTTCTCTCATTAAAGTGAAAATAATTAAACAATAAGTGATCAATAGACTCTTCACAATCACAGAACAAACAATTGAGATCAATATCAAAATGATAACTTAGGATTAATAAGTACTTGGTAAATATACTTCTATGATAAAGTCTAAATACAAAGACATATAAATTAGGAGATGCAGTCAAAGCCTTGATATTTTTGTACAAATGTCTATACTCTTGTTGTATTCATTGTAAATATAACCTTCATATATAAAATTTGTATAGATCTTGTAGATAAACTTGATAACTTGATAGGCGTCTGCAAGGTCCATTGTGTCCATTATAGATTGTGGTATATTGGACTATGTACTGTATATACCACATAATATAAAGGACACAAATGACCTTGGACACCTATCAAGTTTTTCTACAAGATCTATACAAATTTTATATATGAAGATTAAAGTCAGGTTTCTATATTGCAACGACCATGATGGGATGCTGAAAAAGCGTCATTCATAATTGAAACAAACATTTTAATTACATTTAAAAAAAAAAAAAAAAACTGAAGAAGATGGAAAGGTGGGAAAGGAGACTATGCAAGAAGGGACTAAAATAAATAAGCTAAATTAAATAAATGTCATTCATGTATTTATCTTTAAGCAAGGGATGATTGTGGTATATTGAACTATGTACTTTATATACCACAAATATATGTAGTATAGAATTAGTTTACAGTATCACATACTGTATACTCATGCTAATGTTCAATTGCTTAATTATCACTTCCATGTTCTGTAGTCTAATGAGACAGACCTGTATTATGTTAGGGCTGTTCAGAATAAAGCTGATATTAGAAATAAGCATGTATGTTATGTAGTAATCTAATATATTTCATATTCATAAAAGCCTCAGCTAAAGGAGTATTTGCAGCAAGGAGTGTCTGTTGTATTATGTCATTAATTATTGTTTATACCCTGGACGAAACGAGAATATGAGATGAATTAATTTGCTCTACTTGTTAAAAAGTTTAATTGGTAGACAAACTTTTTTTATATGATACTGAAATCAGTTTTTTCCTCCATAATTTATTGGCTATTGAATAAATTCTTGAATATATTTATTTATTTATTTATTTTAAAAATAAATTTACGATTAATACATAAGTATAATCATTGAATATTCACAATATACAAAGCAATTCAGTTACAAATAATTTTTTTAGTACAATTATTCATCTTGAACCAAAAAAATATATACAACATTATGAAAACCGGAAAGTCAGGGAATGTTGGTTCGCAGACTGCCACAGGTACACTTTATTTATTAATTAAGGTTTTGAGCCTTTTTCCTTTCTTTTTTAAAACAAACAGACCCTTTACACTTGTATATAAGAACTACACATTACTGCTGTCATGAACTACTTGGGTGCTGACACCAATAATTCAGATGTGGAAAAATAAAGCTGAGTAAAAATCACAGTTTACTAACCGAGTCATAATTTATATCTTTACTAATTTGACAAAAACATTTAAAAATAACTCGCATTCATTAGTTTAATTTTTGGGGCCGGTCCGTATTTATGGCCCAGCAGGTTTAAGCATTTTTGCTCATTATGTCTAACCAATATATAGAGTAGACACTCACCTCCAATCTGGCATATTGGAGAACACTTCGTTGTCCACGACGTTCGTTTTGCCAAAATCCAGGCTCGGAAATCATCATTGTTTCCATCTTTATATCGCCATTATTGCAATAGGGACTAGTTTTACAAACCAACAAGTCAGCATCATAACGAGGTTCCGGTTCCAAGTCATTACGATATTGTAAACTAGCTATATTTTTATAACTTCTATGGATGATTCAGGGTTTGGTTTTTTGGATGAAGGGTGTATTTGTGGGTATTGTGCCCGCTGGTGTAGATTTTTTAATATATTTCAGATCCTCGTTTTGATTGACATTTTCCAATGCTAAAATAGAGCTAATTCACGCTAAAAATACTTCAGATCCTCTTAATGATGCACATTTGGAAAGAGCCTAAAATCCAATATAATATTAAGAAATCTACACCAGCGGGCACAATACCCACAAATACACCCTTCATCCAAAAAACCAAACCCTGAATCATCCATAGAAGTTATAAAAATATAGCTAGTTATGCACATTTTGAAATTAAAAAAAAGCCCTTCGTTGAGAGAAATATAATTCAGACCCTCGTTATGATTAACATTTTTAAATCGCGAAATATAACTAGTTTTTGAAAAAAATATTTCAAATCCTCGTAATGATGCTTATTTTGATGGGGCCTAAAAGCAACCAATTGCGAGAAAATAAATTCTGATCCTCGTTATCGTGCACATTTTGAAATCGCCAAAATATAGCTAGTACCCGAGCAAAATACTTGGAACATCATTATGATGCAGACTTGTTGGTTTGTAAAACTAGTCCCTCTTGCAATTTTAGTAAAACTCACCAGGTGGTAAAATACAGTAATTGCAATATAAAGATGAAAACTTTGATTTCGGAGGATATATTTTGGCAAAAAGAATGCAAACCGTGGACAACGATGTGTTCTCCACTATGCCATCTTAACGATGAGTGTCTACTCTATATATTGTTTAGACATAATGAGCAAAAATGCTTAAACCTGCTGGGCCATAAATACAGACCAGCCCCTAAACTTTAATTCTTGGCTTTCTGAAATGTACTTTTTTTTTTTTACTATCTGGAATCGAACCGGACCAAACCAAGTTCAAATTCCAGTAGCCTATATGTCTTGGCCAGATGTATCGGTTAGGTTGGCTGTGCCTCTCCACCAACCTGCCAGACATTTTCCATCACAATTTTATGACAGCAGCTAGAAACATTATTTAATTATTTTAGGTATAGAATATAGTTCCAGATTAAGCTAGAGTCTGTCCATTACCATATTGCATAAATTGAACTATTGCATTAAATTGTAGGAAATGACAGCGTCTGTGTCATTCTACTTCACTTATTTAACTTATAGTGAGAAATAAAATTTTAACATCACATCAACAAATCTTTGGCATGAACCTTCGCCCCTGAGAACGCATCCAATAATGATGATGATGATCACTTCAAGATTCAGATTACTACAATTAAAGATTAATAAAGTGATAACACACTATTAATATTAGTCTCAAGATAATATTGTCTAAACATAAATTAATCCCTAACTCTGATTGGTCAGGTCAGAGCTCTAATGCTATATTTCCAGTAATCAATCATTCATGTTTTTATAAAAATAGAAATTACATTTGTGAAATAAAATATTATTAGTAAAAATATTTATTAAACAAAATGTTTTATAGAAAAATATATTTACATTTGTTTTAGTGGTCCTATCATTTGGAGCAACTTATAAGGAAAATGAGATATTGATTTCAAGAATCAACAAATAACCAAAAAGAGAACTGAAGAAATTATTGTTTCACAAGATTAACAGCTACATTATTTGTATAATGCCAGAACTGAAAACTTTGATGAAATTAATAAAATTGTTGTTTTAAACAATTCTAATCTGAAGTTATCAAACATTAATTTAAATTCTAACACATGAGGGGTCTAACGGTAAAACTCACATTCTCCACTCCTGCCAATTTTGAAGAAACAACAAAAAACGTATAAAAATCAAAAGAGAAGTGCATTTTAACTTATTTTCATTTTATAAAGAATTGTTTATTCACAAGGAAAAAAAAAGATTAAAGTCATTAAGATGGTAAAAAATTTGCTTTAAATATTGGAGAATGTAACTTTTGTAACCAGGATTTGGAGAATGAGAGTATTGCACTTTATGGTTTTGAGAATGTGACATTTGACACCAAAAATAATCAACATTTTACACTTTGATAAGATAATAGCTAGTGACCACATGACCTAGTGGAAGCTTCTTATTGGCTGAGAGGAGAATGTGACTTTAGCAGCTGAATGTATGGTGGAGACTGAGTTTAGAAACCAGATCCAATTTGTCACTCAATAATGATAGTTTTCCAATATTATTTTACTTGAATTACATGGAGATTTATATGTAGAACATGATTACATAAAAAAACTAATTTGACACAATAGTGGAGAATGTGACTTTTTTAGTTAGACCCCTCATATTAACAAATTTCAGTATTTACATTAATACAATTAAGTAATCTATTATATAAAGTTTGTTTGTTTGTATGGTTTGTATGTTTTTTATTATTGATGAGTCAGCATATAGCATACTTCCCAACATGGCACGAACTTGAAATTTGCATGTGGATAGGTTGCATAGTGTAGACAAGAAAAATAGACTTTTTTACTTTTGGGGGTGGGGTGAGAGATAGGGAATGACCCTGAAATGTTTGGCATACTTCCCAACATGGCACAAATTTGAAATTTTTCATGTGGTTAGGTTGCATAGTGTAGACAAAAAAATAGACTTGTTGACTTTTGGGGGTGGGGTGAGAGGTGGGGAATGACCCTTAACTATTCAGCATACTTCCTAACAATACACAAACTTGAAATTTTGCATGTGGGTAGGTTGCATAGTGTAGACAAAAAAATAGACTTGTTGACTTTTGGGGGTGGGGTGAGTGGTGAGAAATGACCCTGAACTGTTCAGCATACTACCCAACATGGCACAAACTTGAAATTTGGCATGTGGGTAGGTTGCATAGTGTGGAGTATATTTTCATTGTCTACACTGTAATAATGAAAATATACTTTTGAATTTTTGGAGGTAGAAGGGGGGGGGGGGAAGGCCTTACCGGGTCCCAGGAAATGCCAGGTACTTCGGCTTTTTAGTTATATTTAATATTACAGTATCAATGTAAAAGTAGCTTACAACAACATTTCAGAAATACTGACTTTTTAGCTTTAAATTTCAATTCACAATTGAATACAAATAACATTATAATGCTTTTATTTTATTACCTGGAATCAAACTGTAACTAACCAAGCTCAATTTCCATTTCCGGAATATATGTCTTGGCCAAATTAGGGTTTATATGTCTTGGCCAAATTAGTTGGTTGGCATAACCTCACGACCAATATGCCTGCCAATGCTTCTAAAATTGAATTTGACACTTTTAAGCGGATTATAGCCTACTATTTTCACATCACAATATCTAATAATTTTGAATGCTGAGTAAGGAAATCTATACTGCTCTGCTATGCAAAAAAGTGGCATCTGCCAAAAAAAAAAAAAAAAAAAAAATCAGTTTTAGAGTTATATAATGTAATCCCACTATTTTGAACCTGCTCTTTATGATGGTTGCACTAAAACTGCCCTAAAATAGTAAACAAAGTTATTTAGTACAGCCCATAGTAGGCCTATCTACATTTAAAATCTACTATTATTGTTAAAAAAGTGGTACAACTTACTCAGCAATAAACCAGTATGTGAAATGTAGATACCACAATCTTGAAGTTACTGCACTGGGATGAGTCATACAATTATTGCTTTCTTTATACAGTATTTCAGTGGTTTGAAGAAAGTTATCAAGAAGAAAGTAACTTTTACAATATTATTTAGTTTTTAATGTTATTTAGTATTATAAGTGATAGTGTACAACATGTTTAAAGTGATTATCCAATTAGTAAAAGGACACTACACTTAAAAAATTAGCTTTATCTGCCAAACATAAAGACATAATATGTAATTACACAAAGTGAGTTAATGCTGGCATCTAGCAGTTCTATTCATCTCCAACAATGCTCAGCTTTAGGTACTAATAAAACATCTGTAATTAGGGTATGAATGAATTATTATACTAGACTGTCCATTTCAATTTGATGGTGACTGCTAGTTAAACACATCAGAGAACATGACTATTATATTTTTAGAATCTGGTTCAATGATTTGATGATAATCCAGTTTCTACAGTGATTGATGAGGATAACACCAACTTTGAGATAAGTGGTAAGAATTTTGATTTGGAAATTTGTAATGTTGAGAAAATTAACATAGATGGAAATGAAATAGTGTTATAGTAAGCTAACAGTTTATATGGTCTCTCCTATTACTGAAAATAAACACTACCTACCAATGTTTTGTCTAATGATACAAACAGTCCTAGTCTTAATTCAGAAAATATAATTTGTAGAAAAAGAAAAAAAAAAGAAGCAACATTGATGTAAATGAAAATAATGTTTTGAGAAAACAAGCAATAATTGAAAAAATATCCCGTTCTACCAGGTTGTAGTGATATGGAACACCTATTTTTGATATTTTTATTGTTTAAATTACTATAAAAACATATTATTTTTGTTATTCATATGTTATTTGCTATTTGGAAAATAAGATGTTTATGGGTATTTGAGGGAATCAAGAGCTGATTCCATGGAACTATTATATTGTTAAATATAAAAAAAATGTATAGGCTACATATTATGAAAGTCAATTTTTAATGTTTGATGCCTTCTGGAGTAACAGGTGTATCCCTACAATGGAGATAATTGTAGAAAGAAACAAAAAATGTATTTATGTATTAATAATTGCTAAGAAAGACATAAAGGGATTAGAATATAAATTTTATAACTAATGAAGTGTGGAAGGTTTGACTGAGTTGATTATGGAAATCATTAGTTGTAATATTGTCATGCTGTATATCACTAATTTTTAGTTTCAATTTATTGACACCCAGAAAAAATGGGGTTGATGTATGTTTTATTTTTTGTTTTAATAAATTAAAAGGGGCGGTGAAACTCCTTAGTACAAAAATAAATAAATGTACTACTCAGGTGGTTCAGTGGCTTTTCAATTGCCACACGAGCTAGTGCATATATACGGGGTCGGGGTTTGATCCTGGGCAGCCCCGGGGCTGAGGGATGACGAAATTGTACAGCTCTGGAGAAAAAGGAGAATTTTTCTCGTTGTAGGAAACTAAGAAGCAGAATTTTAGAATGAAAAATATATTTATGGTGGACCTTTAAACTGGAAACAGGACAAAGCATCATTGTTGTATCCAGTACAGAAGATTTGTAAATGATACATTGTAAATAGTGTAAATAAAGAGGAGCTTCACCCAGAGAGGTGAAGTAAATTTAAAAAATAAATAAATAAATAAATAAATGTACAACTAAAATAAATGAAACTGTCGAAAAGTGGATAATGAACAGCTCTGGGCTCTTCTTGGACTGAGAGAAGAAACTTAATATTGCATTTATGTAAAAGACTAGATAAACAATGTCGAGTTTGAAATTTGCAAACCATTTTTCTTAACTACATTGGGATGCCATAAAACAACAAAGTTTAAATAATGTCCAAAACACCAAAGATATTATTCAGAAACCTATGATAGATAATAGAAGGAAACGACATTCAAACACTTGAGGTCCATGAATTCTAATTGATGATCACATTATCGTGAGCATGCTCTAAATGAGACTTGCCAAGTGATATTAGCTGAGTTTTATGCACTCAAATTTTAAACAAAAATAGCCACATTTAAAATTTCATATGAATTGTATCAAAGACAAGTGAAAAAAAAACATATTGTTTGTTAGGTTTGGTGACAATAAACTACATAAACTTAAGGATGTAAATAGTTTAAGAAATGACTGTGAGACTTGTCAATCATAGAAAGCACCCATAACATTGGCAAACGACTCACAGCTCATACAGAGAAGATATCAAAGATCAGGATACTGTATTATTTACTGCAGACCTTCAGAAAATTACAATGCTACCTGAAAAGACACTTATAAACATGTTTTGTTTACTCAGAGACTTGAAGATTACCATGAAACATTTACATGCTCCTTACCAAAAGACGAATTCTTGAAATTAATTATATGGTTAGACAATTGCACTGTCCAGAATAAAAATTGGTCTTTATTTTATAGTAAAAATGGTAAACTTCACTCATCACTGATATCCAAACATATGAAATCCAATTAGTTTATTTTGAACTGAGACACTCATTTATGTCAGCTGATAGCTTTCACCATTTATTATAGGTGGAATTGCCAATGAAACATCAAGGGATAACTTATGATTATGACGATTTTATCAAGGCAGATGGAGAACTCAAATGCTCAAGATATTCTAGTTAACTTCATCAACTTCTATGAATGGAAAGACTTTACATCACAGGTAAAGTTAAAGTATAGTGAAGACAGATTTATTTGAAAGACATTGTACATATTAAAGCTGTTTGAGGACAATT